>JASVEL010007020.1:0-52255 GCA_032618575.1 Nicotiana noctiflora | reverse complement strand
GCAGTACGCACTCCAGAGCCAGGAGTGCAGGGCTTACAGACACCAGAGGCTCCTCCAGTTCAGCCTGTGGTACCGGTTCAGCCAGCAGATCAGATTCAGGGGGACAGGGTCCCAGCTATGACAGACGATGAGTAGCGTCGTCTCGAGAGGTTCACCAGGTTATCTCCTCTAGTGTTCACTGGTGCTCCAGGCGAGGACGCCCAAGGTTTTCTAGATAAGTGCCATCGGATGCTTCGTACGGCAGGGATCTTGGTGTCCAGTGGGGTATCATTCACTACCTTTCAGTTTCAGGGGCCAGCCTTTGCTTGGTGGGAGGCTTATGAGCGCCGCAGGCCGGCAGGGGCAGCACCACTATCATGGCCGGAGTTCTCCACTATGTTCTTGGAGAAATGAGTGCCTCGATCTCAGAGAGAGTAGATGCGTAGGCAGTTTGAGGGTCTCCGTCAGGGGGACATGTCAGTGTCAGAGTATGAGATCAGGTTTACAGAGTTGTCCGGATATGCACCGTGGTTGGTTCATTCCGACAGAGAGAGGATTGGGCGCTTCGTGGACGGCCTCATTTATCCCATTCGTATTCTGATGACTCGGGAGAGGGTTTTGAGTCGTACATTTGAGGATGCTGTGGATATTGCTCGCGACATTGAGACAGATCGTCGCAGGGAGCGGGATGAGAGGGAGGCCAAGAGGCCTCGAGGAGCAGCTAGTTCCAGTGGCACTCAGACCAGAGGCCAGAGTCGGCAGAGCCGAGGTCGCTCTTTCAGGTCTTCACAGTCGGGTCGCTCAGATCGTCGCAGATGGTCTTCTAGACAGGGTTATCAGGGTTCACACCAGAGCAGACCATCTCTCGGTGCCATGCCAGCTCAGAGTTCTTCACAGGTCCCATTTGCTCAGGGTTCATCTCGGCCTAGTTCATCAGCTGGTCACTCCAGCGCCAGGGGTCCTTATCAGTCTCAGTACCCAGCACCGGGGAGTTGCTACGAGTGCGGAGAGTTTGGGCACCACCGTAGGGAGTGTCCCCGTCTTGTTTCCAGATCTTATCAGCAGAGGGGGTAGCCCTCGTCATCTAGTCCTTCTACTTCAGCACCGCTATGCCAGCTAGGGGTGAGGGTCAGACAGCTATGGGTCGCTCTCGAGGGGGAGGCCGATCAGGCGGACAGGCTAGATGCTATGCTTTTCAGGGCCGATCTGAGGCCGTTGCTTCTGATGCTGTCATTACAGGTATTATTTCAGTCTGCCACAGAGATGCCTCAGTATTGTTTGATCTCGGTTCTACTTATTCTTATGTGTCTACATATTTTGCTCCTCATTTGGGCACGACCCGAGGGAGTCTTGAGCTGCCAGTGCATGTATCTACCCCGGTAGGGGATACTATTGTTGTGGACCACGTATACCGGTCCTGTTTGGTCACTATTGGAGGTCTGGAGACCCGAGTAGACCTGTTGCTTCTCAGCATGATTGATTTTGATGTTATATTGGGCATGGACCGGCTATCTCCATGTCATGCTATTCTGGACTGTCATGCTAAGACAGTCACTTTGGCTATGCCGGGCATTCAGAGGATCGAGTGGCGAGGCACGACTGAGTATGTACCTAGCAGGGTAATATCTTTCCTCAAGGCCCAACGAATGGTCGGGAAGGGATGTCTCTCTTATTTAGCATTTGTGCGGGAGGTCGAGGCCCAGACTCCAAGTATTGATTCTGTTCCCATTGTGCGAGACTTTCCTGATGTGTTTCCCTCAGACCTGCCGGGCATGCCGCCGGACAGGGATATTGATTTTGGTATCGATTTGGTGCCAAACACTCGACCTATTTCTATTCCTCCATATCGGATGGCACCAGCTGAGTTGAAGGAATTGAAGGAGCAGCTCTAGGAACTCCTAGATAAGGGGTTCATTCGGCCGAGTGTGTCGTCGTGGGGTGCACCGGTCCTGTTTGTTAAGAAGAAGGACGGATCCATGAGGATGTGTATTGACTACAGGCAGCTAAACAAAGTAACAGTGAAGAATAAGTATCCTCTTCCTTGTAT
Source organism: Nicotiana noctiflora (assembly GCA_032618575.1). Taxonomy (NCBI): domain Eukaryota; kingdom Viridiplantae; phylum Streptophyta; class Magnoliopsida; order Solanales; family Solanaceae; genus Nicotiana; species Nicotiana noctiflora. The sequence continues at coordinate 50,229 of JASVEL010007020.1, read as the reverse complement.
TGATGATTTATTTGATCACCTCCAGGGAGCTAGGGTGTTCTCGAAGATTGATCTTCGTTCAGGCTACCATCGGCTGAAGATTAGAGAGTCCGACATTATGAAGACTGCATTCAGGACCAAATATGGTCACTATGAGTTCCTTGTGATGTCTTTTGGGCTGACCAACACCCCAGCAGCATTTATGCATCTGATGAACAATGTATTCAGGCCGTATCTTGATTCATTTGTGATTGTGTTCATTGACGACATTCTAGTCTACTCTCGTAGCTAGGAGGAGCATGCTCGGCACTTGAGCATTGTGTTGCAGAGGTTGAGAGAGGAGAAGCTGTATGCCAAGTTCTCCAAATATGAGTTCTGGCTTGAGTCCGTGGCATTCTTAGGACACGTGGTGTCCTGTGATGGTATTCAGGTAGATCCGAGGAAGGTCGAGGCAGTGCAGAGATGGCCCTGACCGACCTCAGTTACTGAGATCCGTAGCTTTCTGGGATTGGCAGGGTATTATCGCCGATTCGTTCAGGGGTTCTCTTCTATTGCTTCACCCTTGACTAGATTGACTCAGAAGGGTGTTCCTTTATTATGGTCCGAGGAGTGCGAGGAGAGCTTTCAGAAGCTCAAGACAGCACTGACCACAACACCAGTCTTGATTCTACCGACAGCTTCAGATTCTTATACTGTATATTGTGATGCCTCAGGAGTTGGCATTGGTTGTGTGTTGATGCAGGAGGGTAGGGTCATTGCTTATGCTTCTCGTCAGTTGAATCCCCACGAGAAGAACTACCCTGTTCATGATTTGGAGCTAGCAGCCATAGTTCATGCTTTGAAGATTTGGAGGCATTACCTGTATGGTGTCTCCCGTGAGGTGTTCACGGATCATCGCAGCCTTCAGCACTTATTCAGACAGAAGGACCTTAATTTGAGACAGCGGAGGTGGTTGGAGTTGCTTAAGGATTATGACATCACTATTTTGTATCATCCGGAAAAGGCCAATGTGGTGGCCGATGCCTTGAGTCGGAAGGCGGTTAGCATGGGCAGCCTAGCTTTCATCCCAGTTGGGGAGAGGCCATTTGCTTATGATGTTCATGCCCTAGCCAATCGGCTAGTGAGATTAGATATTTCGGAGCCGAGTCGGGTGTTGGCTTGTGCTGTTTCTCGATCTTCCTTATATGATCGCATCAGGGAGCGACAGTATGATGACCCACATTTGCTTGTCCTTAAGGACAGAGTGCAGCATAATGATGTTAGAGATGTGACTATCGACGGTGATGGTGTTTTGAGGATGCAGGGCCGTATATGTGTGCCCAATGTTGATGGTTTGCGGGAGTTGATACTTGAGGAGGCACACAGTTCGCGGTACTCTATTCACCCAAGTGCCGCAAAGATGTACCAAGACTTGAGACAGCACTACTGGTGGAGGAGAATGAAGATGGATATTGTTAGGCATGTAACTAAGTGCCTCAATTGCCAGCAGGTCAAATATGAGCATCAGAGACCGAGCGGTGTTCTTCAGCGTATGGTTATTCCCGAGTGGAAATGGGAGAGGATAACTATGGATTTTGTTACTGGGCTTCCTCGGACAGTGAAGAAGTTTGATTCTGTATGGGTGATTGTTGATCGGCTGACTAAGTCCGCACATTTCATCCCACTTAGTACTACTTACTCATCGGAGCGGTTGGCATCGATCTTTATTCGGGAGATTGTCAGGTTGCATGGGGTCCCAGTGTCTATTATATCTGATAGAGGCACTCAGTTCACTTCTCAGTTTTGGAGAGCATTTCAGCGAGAGATGGGTACGCGGGTTGAGTTAAGCACCGCATTTCACCCCCAGACAGACGGACAGTCTGAGCGCACTATTCAGATCCTGGAGGATATGTTGCGGGCATGTGTGATTGCCTTTGGTGGTTCATGGGATAAGTTTTTGCCACTTGCTGAGTTTTCCTACAACAACAGCTACCAGTCGAGTATTCAGATGGTCCCGTACGAGGCATTGTATGGCAGACAGTGTAGATCTCCCGTCGGGTGGTTTGAGCCTGGTAAGGATAGATTGATAGGGACTGAGTTAGTTCAGGATGCTCTGGATAGAGCAAAGTTGATCCAGGAGAGGCTTCGCATAGCACAGTCTCGCCAGAAGAGTTATGCAGACCGTAGGGTTTGAGAGTTGTCTTTCATGGTTGGTGATAGAGTATTGTTGAAGATTTCACCCATGAAGGGTGTCATGAGGTTCGGGAGGAAAGGGAAGTTGAGTCCCAGGTATATTGGCCCTTTTGAGATACTCAGGAGAGTTGGAGAGGTGGCATATGAGTTAGCCTTGCCACCCAGTTTATCCAGCATTCATCCGGTATTCCATGTGTCTATGCTCCGGAAGTACATTGGAGATCCGTCTCATGTATTAGATTTCAGCACCATCGAGCTTGATGGTGATCTATCCTATGATGTGGAGCCTATTGCTATTTTGGGTCGTCAGGTGAGAAAATTGAGGTCCAAGGAGATTGCATCGGTTAAGGTTCAGTGGAGAGGTCGACCCGTAGAGGAGGCTACTTGGGAGGTTGAACAGGAGATGCGGAGCAGATACCCTCAGCTATTCGAGACTTCGGGTATGTTTCTTGACCCGCTCGAGGACGAGCGTTTGTTCAAGTTGGGGAGAATGTGACGACCCGGCCCGTCGTCACGGGAATTACCACCCCGTTATGTTGTAATTACATGATTTATGGTTTTATATCAGTGTTAGAGTCTATCGGGGAAGTTAGGAGTGAATTGGATTGGAAATGAGGCATATAGCCTTTTTGAAGGAAACTTGAATAAGGAAAGTCAATATGGAGTTGACTATTTGGTTAAAGGGCTCGGAATCGGATTTTGATGATTCGGTTAGTTCCGGGGGGTGATTTGTGACTTAGGGGAGCGATTGGAATTGAATTTGGAGGCTCGGTGTAGAAATAGGCTTGAATTAGCTAAGGTTGCATTTTGGCGAAATCCGATCGATAGGTGAGATTTTGATCCGGAAGTCGGAATGGAATTCCGACAGTTGTAGTAGCTCCGTTAGGTGATTTTGGATGTGCTTGCAAAATTTCAGGTCATTCGGAGGTCGTTTGGTCGGGTTTTTGATCGAATGTCGATTTCGGAAGTTTTGAAGAAACTTAGGCTTGAATCCGTGCGTAATTGGTGATTTTGATGTTTAGGATGGTGTTTTTATGATTGGAACAAGTTTGAATTGTGTTATGGAGTATGTTAGTGGTTTTCGTTGGGGTCCCGGGGGCCTCGGGATGAATTCGGGGGTCCAAACGGACCATTTTTGGCCTTAGACAGCAGCTGAATTGCTGCTGTATCTGCAGGAGGAAATCCTTCATCGCGTTCGCGATGAAGGGGCACGCATCCGCGAAGGTCAGCAAGGGTATGCATCGCGTTCGCGATGGTCTGGACGCGAACGCGTAGGGTCAGGATCGGAGGCTTCGCGTTCGCGTGGAGCTGGAACACGTTCGCGTAGGTGAGAAGGGTTGGTCATCGCGTTCGCGTGAGTGGAGACGCGGATGCGTAGAAGAAAATTCGGGCGGTTGAAATATGTGCTTCGCGAATGCGTGATTTAGTGTCGCGTTCGCAGTGGGTGGACGGAGCAGAGCATCGCGTTCGCATGAGTCCTGTCGCGAACGCGTAGAAGAAGGGTCTCTGGCAGTGAAGTTAAAACCAGAACTGGACAGTCGCGGGTTTAATACCCAAAACCTCCATTTTTGAGTTCCAAGAGAAGAAATTGACGGGAGATTGCGGGGAAATCATCGGGGTTTCGTTGGAGGTAAGTTTTGTGGCTTAATTACATCATTTTAACAGGAAATCCTTGGTTAAATCCCTGTAAATGGAAGATTAAAGGTGGGTTTGAGCCCTGGGCCTAAATTAAAGAAAAACACTGATTTGAGTGGGCAAATGGAGTCCGATTTTGGTAAATTTTATATGCCTAGACTCGTATCGAGATGAGGATTCCGAATATGTGATTTTTGTAATTTTTCGACAAGTGTACCGAAAGTCGGGTTTTGACAACTTGTGGGTTTTGATATAAATTGGGTTATTTCGAATGAATTTCGTGAAATTAGCGTATATTGATGCATTCTCTATGATTTTGAGCAGATTTGGCATCCGAGGAGATTGATTTACGAGGCAAATGCAAGGCGGATTGAAGCTTCTACCGGTTCAAGGTGAGTGGTGGTAGTAAACAATGTACTGAGGGTTTGAAACCCCGTACTAGCACTTCACAGTGCTATATTGAGATGAGACACACGTTCTATAACGGGTGTGGTGACATTGTGATTAGGGGTTCGGACTTAGTCCTTCCCGGCTAATAGAATACTGTGTTGTACAACTGTTAATGAGGTTATAACTGTACCATTGGGCTAATAGCCATGTTTGGGGCCTCGTGCCGATCCGTAGAGCATTAGGGAACCTATAGAGCTAGGTGACCTTTACATTGTGTTGGAAATATACACTCAGCCGTAGCTCTAGCTGTATAGCATAATATGAGCCCGTACTAGATGTGTACATTGAGAGAGATTATCTAGGGTGGAATTCCTTGTTCTAGCCGAGTGGGCCTGAAAGGCCAAGTCTATATTGACTGAGACAGGGTCCAGGACCCACTGTGATATATTATATTGGGCCTGAGAGGCCAAGTACATATTGACCGGGATAGGGTCGAGGACCCATTATGAGGTATTATATATATATACCTATATTGGATCAGGCTGCACGCCGCAGCAGTATATATATTGGATCGGACTGCACGCCGCAGTAATATACATGTAATATACATGTAATATACATGTGGGACGGACTGCACGCCGCAGTATTATTGCGCTTGGGCTGTAGGAGCCCCTTCGGAGTCTGAGTCTGCACACATTCTCAGTGAGCACTGATGTATATTATGGGATCGGGCTGCGCGCCGCAGTGGTATAAATATATATACATATAATATTGGATCGGACTGCACGCCGTAGTAATACATGTGTGGATTGGGCTGCACCCCGCAGTATAATAGTGCTTGGGCCTAGGGAGCCCTTCCGAAGTCTGTATACACCCCCAGTGAGCGCCGTCGACGTTAAATGGAGCGGGCTGCGCGCCGCAGCGGTATATGTATTGGAGCGGGCTGCACGCCGCAGCATTATACTTAATCATATCCTACTATCTACTTAAATACTTATACATTAAAGACATAAGTATGTGTCTTTATATGTTGAGATGGCCGTACACCGTAGGGGTACGAGTGAGGGTTGGTTCAGTGTAGAATCTTGTAGAGATAAACGTAGATTGGAGGTTAGAGTACTACTATAGTGATGACGTACCTGTGAGGGTTGCCTTAGAACTGCTAAGTGATAGCACATGAGTTCTTACCTTCAATTATTATTTATTATTGTTACTCACTAAGTTGAAATATACTCACCCCACTCCCCTGCACTTTCTGTGCAGATCCACAGGTGCCCGAGAGCAGTTAAGACATTGTAGCTGCTGATCCTTGTCTACTTTTGCGGAGATTACGAGGTAGCTGCCAGCGTCCGCAGAGCTTGTTTTCTCCTTCTTTATCATCTTGTTGATTTCCTAATTGCCTAGACTTGGTTGTAGTAGGATGCTATTCTGTAGAGGCTCAGTCTCGTGACACCACGATAATGGTTGGGACCATATTTTGTATGTTTTACATTTCGTTTATCACCTGATATGATCATTTACTGTTTAAGTTTAATTTGATTAATAACTGGCTGGTTTAAGGGATAATATGGTCGGCCTGCCTAGCATTTTGTTGGGCGCCATCACGACCAGGGTTTGGGTCGTGACAAATAAACACTACTCAAAGCATTTTTTCATCATAAACAACATTAATTCAACAACAAAGTGTGATTATTTAGGGCATAATTATAGTCAAATTCACCTATTTTCAATACCCCACACTTAAACCTTTGCTCGTCCTCAAGCAACCTTAATCATACTTTAGGCCAATTTTATTTATGTCTCCCCCAAATTATGTCACAAAAGCTATTTTTCATGATTAACTAAGATATGCACAATCCTTACCTAACCGTAAACTATCATGCCAGCACATTATTGCTTACTCTAATTATTACCAAAAACTTGCAAATTTACCTTCTTCCTCTTGAGTTACACACCCTCACATAGTTTATTGAGAGAAGTTCCCACACATAAATAATTCAGAACATGGACCTTATAAATATCGGAAAAATTCACTCACCCTCAACAATGAACATTCATATGCATATAGACACACCATAGGCTTGCCCCTAGTGAAATACTTCACTAATCGAGTTATTCAATCATAGATCAAAAGGTCTTTAAGGGTTGTAATGTTGGATACGGGATGGGTAGGATACTTTTGGTTATAGTGACTAACCTCCCTAGGCACTTTTCTTTTCCTTTTTACAACTTCCCTTTTTTGTTTTCTTCCTTATGTCTCCCAAAAAACATTCCTTCACCTTTATTTACTTTGAATCCCCACTTTTCTTTTGTTGGTATAACTGACCTTTCTAATTTTCATATATACATTGATATAGCTCTTTTTCTCAAAATATCTCAATATTATATAGCTCTTTTTCTCAAAATATCTCAATATTATATAGCTCTTTTTCTCAAAATATCTCAATATTTTTCTTTTCTTATTGCTTTGCAACACATTTACATTATTTTGACTATTTTCTACCATTCATTCTTGATTTTCCATTTTTCAATTTCCCTTCACCCCACACTTAGACTTTTGCATATTCATTACAATACAAGTGCTTCTAGAAGGTAAAGTAGAACAATATAATAATTTGATGATCCTTTAAGGGTTATCAAAGAATAGGCTTTAAGCTCAAAGGGGTTAACTAGGATATTATGTACGGGTGAATTCATGTCTATTGGTTTATGGGGTTACACAAAGAAATACCTCTATCCTTTCTACAACCAAACAACTTCTATTTCGCTTTGTAAACACACATGGCAAGTTCTAGGCATCATGTAAAGCATACAATGTACGTAAAACCTCACACACGCATAGCATGCAACTCATTTGGAATCTGGTTCATCTACAAAGTCCTATCGATGTTCAAGCAAGCATTATTGTGCAAATTTAAGGCATATTTAGATTCTACAGTCAAGCTTAGAAGATACATTCTCAAGTTCAATTAAGCTTTGCTAATGTGCATACTTGGGGTTACATGTTACCCTTTTTCCTCTAATCCTAAGAAAAGAAAAATCTACCTAACCCTGTTCAATAAAAACCCCTGGAAAAGAACCGTGGACAAAAGAAAAACTAAGGGGGAGGTGATACATTACCTAGAAAAAGAAAATAAAAGAAAGAAAAATTCCTACGTGGACTGCTTCCCTCAAGAGTACTTGTCCTAAATAGTCCGTCATCAGGAAGAGTCCTCTACTCATATTTTTGGAATTTTAAATTTTCTGATTTTTTGTATTTTTTTATTCCGACTTGGACCCTTAAGAAACTCATCGCCAAGTGTCCATCATCGGGCCAAGCCAAATATTTATATTAACAACTACAACTAATATATACAACATATACAAGATAAGTCACCCACCCACACTTAAAATCATGTCATGTCCTCATGACATCAAGAAAGATATAGCTCAAGATGGGCGAGAAAACTTACCTGAGACTCACTCGGCGTCGGAGACGGTGGATAGGTCGATGTGACATGCTCATCCAAGTACTCGAAGCCATTCCATGAACCTACTATCTGACCGAGCTTGCCTCTGAGACATCGCGTCTAAACGTGCGTGCAAGCCATCTACGAAGGTGTGCAAATCAGCAACCTCCTCCTCCATGGACCTAAGCATAGGTCATGTGGATTTGGACCTAGACATACTCGCTCCACGGTGAGCATGCCTGGAAGGTCCGGCTAAGTCAGTGGAGTGCCTGGCCCGGGCAACCGACATAGGGTCAACCTCAGCATCCAAGTCAATTGGGTCAGTGTCTCGGCCGACCTGGATTTGAGAAGCTCTAAAAGGAGCTTTTGGTGGAAGATCACCATCTTCGGCCATGACCGGGGTCTGATGGCTGAGACACAATGTAGTGACAAGAGATGGTTAATAAAAACCCTTGGCTTTGAGGGATCCCCTCAGCACCATCTCGTCACTAATTAAGTGGGCGATGTCCACATCCCGCTGTGTTACAAAACACCATGTTAGACGTTCCCTATTAAATTTGACATCAGTGGTGTTGCTCGAGGGCAAGAGCCAGTTACATATCATAGAAAACCAGCATTTAGCAGTATGTGTAAAACAGTTAGAATGGAGTGTTTTATTTCTAATCCACAGAGGGATGTCATCAACACATAAGGCCTCAATTAGCATGTCCCAGGTGACACCAGTCCTATCGTGGTAGTAGTCCACGTCACTAGTATGATTTGGTAATCTAAGTGCCGGCCTAATAGTATGAGCATGGGCGTAGACGTACTTACCTCGGATGAATACCCTCCTAGCCATCCCGTAGGGAGCATTGGCCTAAAACTCCCTAACAAGTATCTTGTTCACTAGGTCCAGTGCGTCAAATAAGAACTCTATTTCACGTCGGCAAATTTCATCATATATTTCTGGCTTTTCAGACCGCAGGGCCATCCGGTCAACTTCAACTTCTTGGAGCCATGACTTAGCTGCCTTGGCGTGGAAATCACCCTTCGCCTCTTCGCAGGTAAATCATGACTCATCATATGTAGGTTGCCTCGAAGATCTAGCACCCTGTCGTGATCTTTTGGGGGCTATGATCCTGCACAAAATAGAAAACCAAAAATTTGCATAATGTTAGAACACCGGTTGGCTACTCAGACTTCGCCATCCGTGGAATACCACAATTGTCTCTTCAGTGCAATCATCCCATAACTCCTGTGCTTAATCACTTATCTAACAGCACCCCACACTTATTTATTTTGGCACCCTAACATGACCCAATTACCCTAAACCATCTCCAATAATATACAACAACAAGCAATTCACTATTTGGGCATTATTTCCCCAAAAAATTCATTAATCAATTAGTACAAGAACAATTTTCCAACTTGGACAACCAACCAACAATTATAATCACCAACAATTTTGGGTCTCCAAAATAACAAAATTAGAATTATAAACTCAATTGGAGACCCAACAACACAATCTCTACCATACTTCCATCCATATCACAAGGTTCTTTAAAAAAAAGATTCATATAACATTCAACTACAAAAAACCTAGTAATATCTATGGATTCTACTAAATTAGAAATATATAATACATATAATACAAATTAAACTACAATTAACTAATTAAGTCTACCAAATTAAAAATTCAAGAACTAAAAGAAGAAGGAAATAGAAAGAACAAGAAGAAGAAAACTTACTAGTGAGAGTAGTAGATGAGTAAGATTGAATAGGGGGAGTGATTTGGAGAAGAAAGGGGGAGAGATTTTAGAGAGAAGGATGAGAGAATTTAGAGAGAGAAGGAGGGAGTTTGGGAAGGGGTGGCGGCTGTTATGGGGAAATAAGGGGGGGGGGTTATGTTTTAGGGTTATTAAAGAAGGGGGAGAAAAAAAAATAAAAAATCTTTTTTTTTGCCGACCGCGGAGCTGACCGTGGTCGTTCGCGGTTCGATCGCGGTCGCGGACGAACCGCAAACAGTCAAAACTTCAGAGGGGTCCTTTTTTCGCGGTTCAACCGCGGTCCTCTGAATATTTTTCACTAGTCAGCAAAAAATTTTTTTTTATAGACCAACTATAATGAGAATACTTACAACATGTTCATGGGTTGCCTCCCACGTAGCGCTTGATTTAACGTCGCGGCACGACCCGTCTTAGCGCATTTTTGAGGCTCGCTAGACCTTTGAGGTTCATCTAACCGTAGGTCCACTTTGTCCTCGATGTCATCCATGCCTACATAAGGTTTCAACCGCTGTCCATTTACCTTGAATGTGCGTGAACCATCAATTGTCTGAATTTCCACAGCGCCTGAATCAAATGCCTCAATTACCCAAAAGGGTCCTGACCACCTTGATTTCAATTTGCCCGGGAACAACCGTAATCTTGAATTGTATAACAGTAACTTGTCCCCGATTTTGAAGTTCCGCTCAATGATATTCTGATTGTGAATCCGCTTCATCCTCTCTTTATATAGTCTAGTGCTTTCAAATGCCAGATACCGAAATTGTTCCAATTTATGCAACCCGGTCATTCTATATTTCCCTGCTTCATCCCAGTTGAGATTCAATTGCTTCAGTGCCCACCATGCTTTGTGCTCTAGTTCCACAGGTAGATGACAAGCTTTCCCAAACACCAATTTGTATGGTGACATGCTGATTGGTGTCTTGAATGCTGTCCTATAAGCTCATAATGCGTCATCAAGCTTCCTGGACCAGTCGGTCCTTGTGGCGTTCACTGTTTTAGTTAATATACTCTTTATCTCCCTGTTGGAGACCTCAACTTGCCCGCTGGTCTGCGGGTGATATTGAGTGGCCATTCGGTGTTTCACATCAAACTTGGCCAATAATTTCTCAAACGGCCGGTTGCAAAAGTGTGTGCCCCCGTCACTGATGATAGCCCTTGGGGCCCCGAAACGGGTGAAAATATTCTGCTTCAAAAATCCAACCACCACCTTAGCATCATTGGTGGGTAATTCTACAGCTTCCACCCATTTGGACACGTAGTCTACCGCAACAAATATGTACTTATTGCCGTATGAACTGATAAAGGGCCCCGTGAAGTCTATTCCCCAGACATCGAACACTTCTACTTGCTCGATTGGGTTCATTGCCATTTCATGACGTCGGGAGATGTTCCCGGTGCATTGGCATACGTTACAACCCTTCACCCACAAGTATGCATCTTTACACACTGTTGGCCAATAGAAACCGGCCTCAAGTATTTTGGCGGCTGTACGTACCCCTCCAAAGTGACCACCATATGCTGAAGTGTGACATGCCTGCAAAACAGAAGATTGTTCTATCTCGGGGATGCATCTCTGGATCATGTTATCGAGACATATCCTAAACAAATAGGGTTCATCCCAATAATAAAGTTGGCTTTCACAAAAGAATATTTTCCTCTGGACCAACGAGAGGTCGTGAGGAACAATATCGCTTCCCATGTAATTTGTATAATCTGCATACCATGGTGCTTCAAGGAGAGTGGTAGTGAGCAGCAGCTCGTATGGAAAGGCTTCCAGATTTTCCCCACTCTCTTTGACAATTTTAGCTCTTTCAAGTCGTGACAAATGGTCAGCGACTTGATTTTCAGTGCCGTTTCTATCACGAATTTCAAGGTTGAACTCTTGGAGAAGCAGCACCCAACAAATTAGGCACGGCTTAGAGTCCTTTTTATCAATTAAGTATCTTAAAGCTGCATGGTCAGTGTATACAATTACCTTGGATCCTATGAGATAGGACCGGAATTTGTCAAATGCGAACACGACCCTAAGCATCTTCTTTTCCGTCACTGTGTAGTTTAGTTGTGCTCCACTCAAGGTCTTACTTGAATAGTATTTTGGGTGCATCAGCTTGTCTTCCCTTTGGCCTAGCACTGCCCCCACTGCATAGTCACTGGCATCACATATTAGCTCAAAAGGTTTCTCCTAGTCGGGGGCAATGATGATGGGTGTTGTGACCAACCTCTTCTTCAGTTCCTCAAAAGCAGTCCCGTATTTATCAAAAAAACCAAAGGGGTGATCTTTTTCAAGTAACTTACAGAGAGTGTTTGATATTTTGGAGAAGTCTTTGATGAACCTCCGGTAAAAACCGGCGTGTCCAAGAAAGCTTCTTATGGCCTTGAAGGATGTTGGTGGAGGAAGCTTTGCTATGCCATCAACTTTGGCTCGGTCTACCTCAATTCCCTTGCTTGAAACTCGGTGCCCCAATACTATACCTTCTTGTATCTTAAAATGGCACTTCTCCCAATTTAGCTCTAAATTTGTATCCATGCACCATTTCAGCACTCTTGTCAGATTGACAAGGCATTCATCGAATGAATTCCCTACCACTGAGAAATCATCCATGAACACCTCCATAATTTATTCTACCATGTCGGTGAAAATGGCCATCATGCACCTTTGGAATGTGGCAGGTGCATTGCATAGTCCGAATGGCATCCTTCTGAAGGCAAAAATGCCATAAGGGCATGTGAAGAAGGTCTTCTCTCTATCCTCGGGGGCTATAGAGATTTGATTATACCCCGAGTATCCATCCAAAAATCAAAAGTGTAACCTCCCTGCCAACCTGTCAAGCATCTGATCAATGAAGGGAAGTGGGAAGAGATCTTTGCGAGTGGCTAGATTCAGCTTCTTGTAGTCCATGCATATTCTCCATCCGGTGACGGTTCTAGTCGAGATCAACTCATTATTCTCGTTTTTCACCACCATCATGCCACCTTTCTTTGGCACACATTCGACCGGGCTAACCCAACTGCTATCAGAGATTGGGAAAATGATTCCCGCGTCTAACCACTTTATTACCTCTTTCTTCACCACTTCCTTCATGTTTGGGTTCAGCCTTCTTTGATGTTCCCTGGAAGGATTGTGTCCCTCTTCCAGGAGAATTTTATGCATGCAATATGCGGGGTTGATCCTCTTTATGTCTGCCATGGTCCACCCAATGGCAGTCTTGCATTCTTTTAGTACCTGTATATGTTTTTGAGCCTGCACATCTAACAAACTAGATGATATAATAACAGGTAAAGTGGAGTTAGGACCTAGAAATTCATACCTGAGATGAGATGGTAGTGGTTTAAGCTCAAGCTTTGGTGGCTATTCTATGGATGGTTTTGCAGGGGGGGTCTCTCTTTCTCTAAGTGTAGAGGCTCGAATTCAAGCTCTCTCTCCCAAAACCCCTTGCCTTCAAGCGATAGTACCCATTATGCTAAACTTTCACCATTTACCTTTTCCATGTTCATCAGGCATGCTTGAAGTGGATCTTCAATGGTCAACTCTGCATCGTCGGTCTCCACTATCACATCAACCGCATAAAAAAGAGAGCAATTCGTGAACTCACTAGGGCGCCTCATGGACTTTGGCACATTGAATATGATCTCCTCATCATTCAACCTCATCTTGAGTTCCCCAGTCTCACAATCAATCAAAGCTCTCCCGGTGGCTAGAAATGGTCTTCCTAAGATTATAGGAAATTCCTCGTCCACCTTGCAATCAAGAATCACAAAATCGGCGAGAAACACGAACTTCCCTACCTGGATAAGCACATCATCTAAAATACCAAATGGATGCTTAACTGTCCTATCAGCAAGCTGTAATAACATAGAGGCAGGTCTGGCTCTCCCAATGCCTAGCCTCTTATAGATAACCAATGGCATAAGATTAATGCTCGCCCCCAAATCACACAATGCCTTTGCAAAGGCATGATTTCCTATAGTGCATGGGATGGTGAAGCTACCTGGATCAGATAGCTTCTCAGCAATGGGTCTGGAGACCACTGCACTGCATGTCTAGGTAAGGGTCACGGTGGCCAAGTCTTGGAAATCAAATTTTTGCGACATCAAGTCTTTCATCATCTTAGCATACCCAGGCATTTCTTTTAAAGATTCAATTAAGGGAATGTTTACCTGGATTTGCTTGAGCATATCAAAGAACTTTTTGTATTGCTCTTCTTTCTGGTGCTCGACAACCTTTGGGGGAATGGTGGTGGAGGCCTCTTCTTCCCAATGATTTGGGACTTTTATTTCTATATCACTTTCTCTTCAACCTGCTGCTCTACCTGTTCAGCTACTTTCTCTGTTCCCTTATGTGCCTCTTTATTTTCAGTAACTGGCTGGACTGTAACTTCTATCAACCCTGTGGACTCATGCAATTTAATGGGCACTGGAGTGAGTGTCTCAGCCTGTGTGTTGCTTTTCTCTTCTTCTTTCTCAGCATCCATATCTCTACCACTTCTCAAAGTCACTGCCATCTGCTGCTTTGGGACTTGGTCTTTTGGGTTTGTTTGTGTATCTGTAGGCAATGTCCCTTGAGGACGAATGTTGAGAGACATAGCAATCTGGCCCACCTGTACTTCAATATTCTTGATGGCTGCATCATGTGCATCTATCCTCTCATTGGTTTTGGCATTTGACCCAATTACATGTTGCATCATAGCTTCCAATCTTGCAAACCCATTGTCATGTCTACCCCCATGTTGTGGTGGAGGTGGATGATATCCCTGCTGTTGATTCCTGAAATTCTGAGGTCTAGGATATGGAGCCATGTTGTGTGGTGGCCTTATACCTGCTGCGTTAAATTGTGGCTGGGGAGGCTTGTACTGCATTGGAGCCTGTTGGCCCCAGTTTTGATTACCTTGTCGCTGTCCTCCATAGTTAGCCACATAGTTCATATCTTCATGCTGATGATGATGTTCTCGGTCTGCAGCCCATGGATTACCTATGGGTTGGCTAATGCAAGATGTGCATAAACTACCATTGGTAGTATCTACAATATGAACCTGTTGCTTGACCCGAGATTCTTCCACCTTCTTCGTCAGGATGCTCATTTGTGTCAATAAGGTTGCCATGTTCTCCTCCATAGTGCTGGATGGATTCAAAGGTACAAAGTGTACCAATGGAGTGATAGGAGCATTCCTGGTCGTCCACCCAGAATTTTGAGCCATCTTGTCAAGAAAATTTTGGCCCTCTCTCCAAGTCTTGCTTAGAAAAGCCCGACCTGCTGAAACATCTACAATATTATTCATACTATTTGAAAGCCCCATGCAGAACCTTTGACCCAACATCTGCTCTTGAATCCCATGGTGAGGACACATAACAAGCATACCCTTGAATCTGCCCCAAGTTTCATGTAATGTCTCCATTGGTTTCTGCTTGAAGCTCACAATCTCATCAATTTGTTGAGTTGTCTTGTTAGGTGGATGAAACTTGTTATGGAATTGCATGACTAACTCATCCCAAGTTGTAATAGAGTTTATGGGGAGTGAGTTTAACCATACATGTGTAGCTCCTGTAACTGAGAATGGAAAGAGCAATAGTCTGATGGCTTCCGAAGTCACATTCGGTTGCCTCTGTGTCTTTCATATTGAGAGAAAGTTCTTCAGGTGCTGCTGTGGATCTTTAACCAAAGACTCAGATAATAATCCCTTATTTTGCAACAAGTGTAGCATGTTGTTAGTAATCTTGAAAGACTCAGCTTGAGTTGCTGGCACAATGATGGCACTTGCCAAATTATCTGGTATGGGTTGTGCCCAGTCATACAGTACACCTTCCTGTGCCTCATACGCCTCTTGCATATTTAACCCAGCTTGCTGGTTTGGTTCGTTTACGTCACCCATGTCAAAGTCTAGTTTGATTGGTTATTGAGATTGCTGAATTTGTTTGATAGCCTTGTTACATTCCCGAAAAGTTTGCTCGGGGTCTGAGAGTCCTTCAATTAGTTCTCCAGTCCTTGCAGATTTTCTAGGCATGCACCTGAGTACCCAAATCAACAACTGTCAAAATATTCAATGTAAAGTCTAGAAAGAACCTAACTACACAAGAATCTTGAAGTTCTGTCAATGGCAATTGATAATTTCGTTAATTCCCCGGCAACCGCGCCAAAATTGATTCACGTCCAAGTAACGGTCGTAGTCAATATAACCTGGTCTAATAAGTCCAAAATCTATCCCACAGGGAATTAACCTACCAATTAACACTTTCACAACCCAAGAGTACTTCCGAATCGAGTTCCCAAAATTTCGAGTATGTGTTTATGTGAATTTCGAACTACTACCTTCGCAAGAATTAAAAAGGTTTAAAAGAAAGAATTAAATGTTGGGTAAAATAATATGGAGAAAGACTAAGGTATTGATTTCCCCTATTGATGGAATCCCTTATCGTTATGCTCATAAAAATTGTTAATATATTCTATCAATCATGAATGCTATTGGTATCGTAACCCTCTCCCGAGCAATTACAATAATTTACTTGGGCACTCTCTCGAGCTACCCTAGATAGCTTTAATTTGAATAGTTCACTTAAGATTGCACCCAAGACTTCGTTATTCCTAACCCCGTCTTTACGCCTAAAGTTATAAATTTCTCAAATAAACTAGGTGTGGTGTTGTTCAACAATATACCTAAATATGCACTATTTTCCAACTTATGCACACTAAATAGGCAGAGCTAATTGGGACGTCTACCAATTAACTACAATGAAGTTGAACAAATAGAAATCTAGCTAACAATTTGTAATCACATAAACAATAAGTTCATCACTCAATAGGTTTCATCAAAACCTTAGAAAAGGATTTAGCTACTCATGCTAAAAGAAACAAGAATAATAATTGAATTCATAAATAAATACTTGATATAAAATAAAGGAATGAGTTGAGAGAGTTCTCTCTTACTAATTGTCTTGCAAAAGTAGTGAAAAATAGACAACATACCTCTATTGGGCGAACTAGGAGTTTATATAGAGGTTTTAGGGCTAAAAACTGAATTTGTATACAACTAGGAAAACATTCTGCGGCGCCTTCGGCGGTTCGTCCGCGGCCGCGGGCGAACCGCGAACAGAGCAGTCCTCCGATTCTTCCGAAAAGTTCAGAGAGCTTGATTTCGCGCGGTTCATCTGCGGTCGCGAGTGAATCGTGGATGCATAGTACTTTGGATTCTTCTTCAATTCTTCAAGCTCACTTTACTTCAACTCTTCACTTGGCCTTTTCATCAACATGTGACTCCAAAATAGCTCCTTTTAGCATGCAATGGTTCATGTGTACCTATAACACATCAATAAACACTAATCAAAGCATTTTGTCATAATAAACAACATTAATTCAATAACAAAGTGTGATTATTTACGACATAATTATAGTCAAATTCACCTATTATCAGCAGGAAAGAGGGGCCTTAGGCAAAGGGATCCTATCTCTCCCCTAAAAAAATATAACATAGGAAAGAAGAAATTGCGCTCCAAAAAATTGTAGGAGAATAAAACACTGAAGAATGTTATTGCTTTCATTAGAACTCTTCATTTACAGCAGGACATGCAAAGCATATAAATAAGACTAAACCACTAATGTTCAACTCCTAAAATGACTCTAACAACTTGCAAGGAATCCTATCCAAATTAACAACTAAGCTGATACTATTCCTATAAAATAGTAACTGAATTATTTGAGTCAGTACATAAGTAAAACAGTAAATAAAACATGTAAGATGCACTAATTTTTAACACTCCCCCTTAATGCAAACTTACGATCAATAACTCCAAGAGCAGCTCTAAAATATTCAAACTTAGGCTTTACCAAAGCCTTTGTAAATATATCTGCGACTTGCTCATTTGTAGAAATTCCTTTCAAAACAACTTCTTGATCTAGCACTTTTTCTCGAATGTAGTGATGACGAACCTCAGTATGCTTCGTCCGACCATGGAAAATGGGATTCGACGCAAGCTTGATAGCACTTTCATTATCGCAGCATAATTAACTTTGTGCAACATCTCTCTCTCCTATTAGTCTTTTCAACCACATAAATTCTTGCGCAGTCATAGTTGCTGCGACATACTCAGCTTCGGTGCTAGATAATGCCACCATAGATTGCTTTTTACTGCACCACGATACCATGGTTGATCGGGTGCTAACACAATATCCTGAAATTGAATGTCGATCATTCACATCTCCAGCCCAGTCTGCATTGGTAAAGCCGCTTAATATGAATTCTTTTAGTTTTCTATACATAAGACCATGATCAAGTGAACCCTTTACATTATGAAGAATTCTTTTTGCTGCATCTAGGTGTGAACTTCTGGAAATTGCATGAACTAAGATACAATTCCAATAGAATAAGCAATCTCAGGTCTTGTGATAGTTAAATAAATTAAACTACAAACAAGCTACTGAAAACTTCTAGCATCTTTTAATAGTGTTCCTTCATCTTTCATCAATTTGAGATGTGGCTCCATTGGAGTAGCTTCCTCTTTCGACTCCCCCATGCCAAAAAGCTGCAACAACTTACTTGCATATGCCTTTTTTAGAAACAAAATATCCTTGATTTGTTTTTCAATTTCAAGACCAAGAAAATAGCTAACTTCTCCCAAATTCTTCATCTCAAATTGAACAGAGAGTTCATTTTTCAACTTAGTATAACAACCCGGTCGGTCTTTTTATAAATTTATGCCCCGATCCCCAATTAACTATTTCCCCTAAGTTCATTTCTACTATTATCGTTTGTTGAGATGTTCGGTTCTAGAATTTGGAGTGTTTTGGGACACTTAGTCCACAAATGAGACCTTTATAGTTGAAAAATGGCTCATATTTGGAATAGTATTAAGACAACCTCGGAACGGAAATATGATGGTTCTGTTAGCTTTTTTAGGTGATTTCGGGGTTGGGAGCACGTTCGGAATGTATTTTGGAGGTCTGTAGCTCAATTAGGCTTGAAATGTCGAAGTTTGGAATTTTTGGAAATTCGATCGATAGGTGAGATTTTGATCCGGGAGCTGGAATGAAATTTTGACAGTTGCAGTAGCTTCGTTAGGTGATTTTGGATGTGTCTACAAAATTTTAGGTCATTTTGACATCGTTTGGTCGGGTTTTTAATAGCATGTAGGTTTCGGATGTTTTGGTTGAAACTTAGGCTTGAATCTGCCATAATTTGATGATTTTTAAGTTTAATGATGCATTGTTATGATTGGAACAAGATCGTATCATGATTTGGAGTATGTTGGGGTTTTTGGTTGAGGTCCCGTGGGCCTCGGGATGAGTCGGGTGATTTAACGGAAGAAAATTGAAGTTGCAGCAGGTCTGATCCTGTGCCTTTTGTTGTTTTTGCTTCTACGGAACTTGGACCGCAGAAGTGGCCAAAGGGTCGCAGATATGATAGATGGCTAGCCAGGGGAGTTCTGCAGAAGTGGACCAATATTCGCAGGAGCGGGCTCGCTGAAGCGAGCCCCTGTTCGTAGAAGCGACGTTAGGTGTCTAGGCGAGGTTCGCAGAAGCGGCCAAGCGACCGCTGAGGCGGTCTCGTAGGTGCGATACCATAACTGCAGAAGCGGTCATTGCCCGTTAAAAAGGAATCACAGAAGCGATAATATAACCACAGAAGTGATCTCCCCTAAGTGAGTTAGATTCCGCAAAAGCGGAAGTTGTCAGTGTCTTATGAGAACAGAAGGGTTCGAAAATTTCAGAACTTTAAACATTGGAGGCTTCAAACTATGAGAAGATTTTAGCGATTTTGAGGAGGGAATCAAGGGGAAACATTAGGTAATCACCCCTAAGCTAATTTTATGTTAATATATTGTTAAACCAAGGATTAATCCGCTGAAAATAGATGATTGAATGTGTATTAATGGAGGATGTTGCTCCAAGCCTGGTTATTGAAAATCCTTAATTTGAATAGGCAAACGAAGTCTGATTTTGCTAAATTTTATATGGTTAGACTCGTGAGAGTACGAGGGTTCTGAAAACGTAAAAATATTTTGATTTCGGGCCGATGACTTTAGGGGTATTTTGGTCATTTCATATATGTTCGTGTCGTATCTTTAATTTTATCATTGTAATTAATTACTTACGATGTTATTTACACTGTGTAATTGGTTTGACTAGATTTGGGCCACTCGAAGACAGATATTCGTGGCAAGGGAGTCGTTTCCTCGCGGTTTTGTACCGGGATTGAGGTAAGTGACTAGTCTAACCTTGCGTGGGGGAACCTTCTCCCCTAGGATATATATGTGTTGATTTAAATGCTTTGTACGCAAGGTGACGGGTGTGTACTTGTGCGGATATTTGAAAAACCGCCTTACTTGAACTGTTCAAATCGTGATATTCTTGTTATTTAATTGATTTAATTGCAAGATTTATCTGGTGATAGCTAGAGAAGCATGATTAGATAGGATTATTTGTCTAAGTGACTACTTGTCTTAATTGAACTTCCTGGAACTTGTTGAGACTTGATTTGGTGTAGATTGTAGCTGTGTACTTCATATTTCTCTGTGTTTTCCTCTTATTGATTGTGTTTGTGTTTTGTGTACTGCGGGTTTAATTCCCGGAGATCCGATGCTACTAAGGTAAAGGACTGCGGGTTCAATTCCCGGAGATCCCGTGATACTGATATAAAGGACTGCGGGTTTAATTCTCGGAGATCCTATGATACTAATATAAAGGATCGCGGGTTCAATTCTCGGAGATCCTATGATACTGATATAAAGGACTGCAGGTTCAATTACCGGATATCCTCTGATACTAATATAAAGGACTGCGGGTCCAACACAATGCTAGGCAAGCCCGACCATATTATCCCTTAAAACAGCCAGTTATTAATAAAATTAAACTTAAACAGTAAATGATCATATCAGGTGATAAACGAAATGTAAAACATTCAAAATACGGTCCCAACCATATCGTGGTGTCGCGAGATTGAGCCTCTACAGAATAGCATCCTAATACAACCAAGTCTAGGCATATAGGAAATCAACAAGATGATAAAGAAGGAGAAAACAAGCTCTGCGGACGCTGGCAGCTACCTCGTAATCTCCGCAAAAGTAGACAAGGATCAGCAGCTACAATGTCTCAACTGCTCTCGGGCACCTGTGGATCTGCACAGAAAGTGCAGGGGAGTGGGGTGAGTATATTTCAACTCAGTGAGTAACAATAATAAATAATAACTGAAGGTAAGAACTCCTGTGCTCTCACTTAGCAGTTCTAAGGCAACCCTCACAGGTACATCATCACCATAGTAATGCTCAAATCTCCAAACCACATTTATCTCTACGAGATTCCCCACTGATCCAACCCTCACTTGTACCCCTACGGTGTACGGCCATCTTAATATATATATAAAGACACATACCTATGTCTATAATGTATAAATATTTAAGTAGATAGTAGGATATAATTTAGTATAATGCTGCGGCGTGCAGCCCGCTCCAATACATATACCGCCGCGGCGCGCAGCCCGCTCCATTTAACGTCGACGGCGCTCACTGGGGGTGTATACAGACTTCGGAGGGGCTCCCTAGGCCCAAGCACTATTATACCGCGGCGTGCAGCCCGATCCACACATGTATTCTGCGGCGTGCGGTCCGATCCAATATTTATATGTATATATATTTATGCTGCGCGCGCGCGCAGCCCGATCCCATAATTTACACCCGCTCTCACCGAGAACGTGTGCGTACTCGTACTCCGGCGGGCTCCTACAGCCCAAGTGCAATAATATCGCAGCGTGCAGTCCGTCCCACATGCATATTACATGTATATTACATGTATATTATCGCGGCGTGCAGTCCAATCCAATATATATACTGCTGTGGCGTGCAGCCCGATCCAATATAGGTATATATATATAATACCTCATAATGGGTCCTCGACCCTATCCCAGTCAATATAGACTTGGCCTTTCAGGCCCACTCAGCTAGAACAGGGAATTCCACCCTAGATAATCTCTCTTAATGTACACATCTAGTACAGGCTCATATTATGCTATACAGCTAGAGCTACGGCTGAGTGTATGTTTCCAACATGATATAAGGGTCACCTAGCTCTATAGGTTCCCTAATGCTCTACAGATCGGCACAAGGCCCCAAACATGGCTATTAGCCCAGTTGTACAGTTATAATCTCAGTAACAGTCATACAACACAGTATTCTATTAGCCGGGAAGGACTAAGTCCGAACCCCCAATCACAATGTCACCACGCCCGTCATAGAACACGTGTCTCATCTCAATATAGCACTGTGAAGTGCTAGTACGGGGTTTCAAACCCTCAGTACATTGTTTACTACTACCACTCACCTCGAACCGGTAGAAGCTTCAATCCGCCTTGCGCTTGCCTCGCAAATCAATCTCCTCGGGTGCCAAATCTGCTCAAAATCATAGAGAATGCATCAATATACGCTAATTTCACGAAATTCATTCGAAATAACCCAATTTATACCAAAACCCACAAGTTGTCAAAACCCGACTTTTGGTGCGCTTCTCGAAAAATTATAAAAGTTACATATTCGGAACCCTCATCTCAATACGAGTCTAGGCATATCAAATTTACCAAATTCGGACTCCATTTTCCCATTCAAAACCTTGATTTTCTAAAGTTCAAGCCTAGGGTTAAATCTTCCATGAATCACCCCAAATCCCTCCATTTTCATGATATAATTGCATAATATTATCAATACTAATCATAGTATAAGTCCATAGTTGATTACCTGATGATTTCCCTTGGGTTTCTCTCCAAATTCGCCCAAATCGCCTCCTTAAGCCGAGACCCAAATGTGTGAAATATTTCTGAAATTTTCTAACTTCTGATACAATTAGTTCACTGTGATTTTCGCTTCTGCGGACCATTTTCCGCCCCTGCGGAACCACTTCTGCGACCAATTGGTCGCTTCTGCGAACCCAGGCCTAATTGGTCATTTCCGCTCCTGCGATACACGGACCGCTCCTGTGGGTCCGCTTCTGCGGAAATTATTCCGCCCCTGCGGTCGCTTCCGCCTCTGCGATCAAGAGTCCGCTCCTGCGGACTCGCCTATGCGATCCACAATCCGCTTCTGCGGTCTTCTCCATCAAGCCTCCAGACCGCTTCTGCGATATCCCTCTCGCACCAGCGAAGCCGCCCCCGCGAGCCAAGCTCCGCTTCAGCGGTCTCCTCCGCTTCTGCGCCTTGTCGTCCGCTTCTGCGGACTCGCTCCTGCGCCCCCATTTCCGCAGGAGCGAAAACAACAGAACCAGAACACAAGTCTGCAATTTTCCACATTTTCTCCCGTTTAGCCATCCGAAAACACCCCGAGGCCCCCGGGACCTCATCCAAACACACCAACACATATTAATACCTTATTCGAACTTGCTCCAATCCTCAAAACACGTCTAATAACATCAAAACCCATAATTCACATCGAATTCAAGCCTAAATTCCTTAAAACATTCCGAATTACACAATCAATCAAAAACCCGGTCAAACGACCTCCGAATGACCTGAAATTTTGCAGGCACATCCAGAATCACCTAATGGAGCTACTGCAACTGTCGGAATTCCATTCTGACTCCCGGATCAAAATCTCACCTATCGATCGCATTTCGCCAAAATTCAACCTTCGCCAATTCAAGCCTATTTCTACACCGGATCTCCAAATCCAATTTCGATCGCTCCCCTAAGTCACAAATCACCTCCCGGAACTAAACGAATCATCAGAATCCGATTCCGAGCCCTCTAACCAAATAGTCAACTCCGGGTTGACTTTTCCTATTCAAGTTTCCTTCAAAAAGGCTATATGCCTCATTTTCATTTCAATTCACTCCTAACTTCCCCGATAGACTCTAACACCGATATAAAAGCATGAATTATGTAATTACAACATAACGGGGTGGTAATTCCCGTGACGACGGGCCGGGTCGTCACATTCTCCCCCTCTTAAGCAAACGCTCATCCTCGAGCGGGTCAAGAAACATACCTGAAGTCTCAAATAGCCGAGGGTATCTGCTCCGCATCTCTTGCTCGACCTCCCAAGTAGCCTCCTCCATGGGCCGACCTCTCCACTGCACCTTAACTGATGCAATCTCCTTCGACCTCAATTTCCTTACTTGGCGACCCAAAATAGCAATAGGCTCCACATCATAGGATAGATCACCATCAAGCTGAATGGTACTGAAGTCTAATACATGAGACGGATCCCCAATGTACTTCCGGAGCATAGACACATGGAATACTGGATGAACGCTGGATAAGCTGGGTGGCAAGGCTAACTCATATGCCACCTCTCCAACTCTCCTGAGTATCTCAAAAGGACCAATGTACCTGGGACTCAACTTCCCTTTCTTCCCGAACCTCATGACAAGCTTCATAGGTGAAACCTTCAACAATACTCTGTCACCAACCATGAAAGACAACTCTCGAACCCTACGGTCTGCATAACTCTTCTGGCGAGACTGTGTTGTGCGAAGCCTCTCCTGGATCAACTTTGCTCTATCCAGAGCATCATGAACTAACTCAGTCCCTATCAATCTATCCTCACCAGGCTCAAACCATCCGATAGGAGATCTACACCGTCTGTCATACAATGCCTCGTACGGGGCCATCTGAATACTCGACTGGTAGCTATTATTGTAGGCAAACTCAGCAAGTGGCAAAAACTCATCCCATGAACCACCAAAGTCAATCACACATGCCCGCAACATATCCTCCAGGATCTGAATAGTGCGCTCAGACTGTCCGTCTGTCTGGGGGTGAAATGTGGTGCTTAACTCAACTCGCGTACCCATCTCTCGCTGAAATGCTCTCCAAAACTGAGAAGTGAACTGAGTGCCTCTGTCAGATATAATAGACACTGGGACCCCATGCAACCTGACAATCTCCCGAATAAAGATCGATGCCAACCGCTCCGATGAGTAAGTAGTACTAGCTGGGATGCAATGTGCAGACTTAGTCAGTCGATCAACAATCACCCATACAGAATCAAACTTCCTCGCTGTTCGAGGAAGCCCAGTAACAAAATTCATGGTGATCCTCTCCCATTTCCACTCGGGAATAACCATACGCTGAAGAATACCGCCCAGTCTCTGATGCTCATATTTGACCTGCTGGCAATTGAGGCACTTAGCTACATGCCTAACAATATCCATCTTCATTCTCCTCCACCAGTAGTGTTGTCTCAAGTCTTGGTACATCTTTGCGGCACCTGGGTGAATAGAGTACCGCGAACTGTGTGCCTCCTCAAGTATCAACTCCCGCAAACCATCAACATTGGGCACGCATATATGGCCATGCATCCTCAGAACACCATCACTGTTGATAGTCACATCTCTAACATCATTATGCTGCACTCTGTCCTTAAGGACAAGCAAATGTGGGTCATCATACTGGCGCTCCCTGATACGATCATATAAGGAAGATCGAGAAACAACACAAGCCAACACCCGACTCGGCTCCGAAATATCTAATCTCACTAGCCGATTGGCTAGGGCCTGAACATCATAAGCAAATGGCCTCTCCCCAACCGGGATGAAAGCTAAGCTGCCCATGCTAACCGCCTTCCGACTCAAGGCATCGGCCACCACATTGGCCTTCCCTGGATGATACAAAATAGTGATATCATAGTCCTTAAGCAACTCCAACCACCTCCGCTGTCTCAAATTAAGGTCATTCTGTCTGAATAAGTGCTGAAGGCTGCAATGATCTGTGAACACATCATAGTAGACACCATACAGGTAATGCCTCCATATCTTCAAAGCATGAACTATGGCGGCTAGCTCCAAATCATAAACAGGGTAGTTCTTCTCGTGGGGCTTCAACTGACGAGAAGCATAAGCAATAACCCTACCCTCCTGCATCAACACACAACCAATGCCAACTCCTGAGGCATCACAATATACAGTATAAGAATCTGAAGCTGTCGGCAAAATCAAGACTGGTGCTGTGGTCAGTGCTGTCTTGAGCTTCTGAAAGCTCTCCTCGCACTCCTCGGACCATAAGAAAGGAACACCCTTCTGAGTCAATCTAGTCAAGGGTGAAGCAATAGAAGAGAATCCCTGAACGAATCGGCGATAATACCCTGCCAATCCCAGAAAGCTACGGATCTCAGTAACTAAGGTCGGTCTGGGCCAACTCTACACTACCTCGAGTTCCTCGGATCTACCTGAATACCATCACAGGACACCACGTGCCCTAAGAATGCCACGGACTCAAGCCAGAACTCACATTTGGAGAACTTGGCATACAGCTTCTCCTCTCTCAACCTCTGCAACACAATACTCAAGTGCCGAGCATGCTCCTCCTGGCAACGAGAGTAGACTAGAATGTCGTCAATGAACACAATCACAAATGAATCAAGATACGACCTGAATACACTGTTCATCAGATGCATAAATGTTGTTGGGGCGTTGGTCAGCCCAAAAGACATCACAAGGAACTCATAGTGACCATATCTGGTCCTGAATGCAGTCTTCATAATGTCAGACTCTCTAATCTTTAGCTGATGGTAGCTCGAACGAAGATCAATCTTCGAGAATACCCTAGCTCCCTGGAGCTGATCAAATAAATCATCAATGCGAGCCAGAGGATACTTATTCTTCACTGTTACCTTGTTCAACTGCCTGTAGTCAATACACATCTTCATGGATCCATCCTTCTTCTTAACAAACAGACCGGTGCACCCCACGGCGACACACTCGGCCGAATGAACCCCTTATCTAGGAGTTCCTGGAGCTGCTCCTTCAATTCCTTCAGCTCAGCTGGTGCCATCCGATACGGAGGAATAGAAATAGGCTGAGTGCCTGGCACCAAATCGATCCCAAAATCAATATCCCTGTCCGGCGGCATGCCCGGCAGGTCTGAGGGAAACACATCAGGAAAGTCTCGCACAATGGGAACAAAATCAATACTGGGAGTCTGGGCCTCGACCTCCCGCACAAATGCTAAATAAGAGAGACATCCCTTCCCAACCATTCGTTGGGCCTTGAGGAAAGATATTACCCTGCTAGGTACATACTCAGCCGTGCCTCGCCACTCGATCCTCTGAATGCCCGGCATAGCCAAAGTGACTGTCTTAGCATGACAGTCCAGAATAGCATGACATGGAGATAGCCAGTCCATGCCCAATATAACATCAAAATCAATCATGCTGAGAAGCAACAGGTCTACTCGGGTCTCCGGACCTCCAATAGTGACCAAACAGGACCGGTATACGTGGTCCACAACAATAGTATCCCCTACCGGGGTAGATACATGCACTGGCAGCTCAAGACTCCCTCGGGTCGTGCCCAAACGAGGAGCAAAATATGTAGACACATAAGAATAAGTAGAACCGGGATCAAACAATACCGAGGCATCTCTGTGGCAGACTGAAATAATACCTGTAATGACAGCATCAGAAGCAACGGCCTCAGATCGGCCCTGAAAAGCATAGCATCTAGCATGTCCGCCTGATCGGCCTCCCCCTCGAGAGTGACCCCTAGCTGTCTGACCCTCACCCCTAGCTGACGGGGCGGGTGCTGAAGTAGAAGGATCAGATGACAAGGGCTGCCCCCTCTGCTGATAAGATCTTGAAACAAGACGGGGACACTCCCTACGGTGGTGCCTAAACTCTCCGCACTCGTAGCAACTCCCCGGTGCTGGGTACTGAGACTGATAAGGACCTCTGGCGCTGGAGTGGCCAGCTGATGAACTGGGCCGAGATGAACCCTGAGCGGATGTGGCCTGTGAAGAACTCTAAGCTGGCATGGCACTGAGAGATGGCTGGCTCTGGTGCGAACCCCGATAACCCTATCTAGGAGACCATCTGCGACGATCTGCGCGACCCGATTGCGAAGACCTGGAAGAGAGACCTCGGCTCTGCTGACTCTGGCCTCTGGTCTGAGTGCCACTGGAACTAGCTGCTCCTCGAGGCCTCTTGGCCTCCCTCTCACCCCGCTCCCTGCGACGATCTATCTCTATGTCACGAGCAATATCCATAGCATCCTCGAATGTATGACTCAAAACCCATTCCCGAGTCATCAAAATACGAATGGGATAAATGAGGCCATCCACGAAGCACCCAATCATCTCTCTGTCGGAATGAACCAACCACGGTGCATATCTGGACAACTCTGTAAACCTGATCTCATACTCTGACACTGACATGTCCCCCTGACGGAGACCCTCAAACTGCCTACGCATCTCCTCTCTCCGAGATCGAGGCACCCATTTCTCCAAGAACATAGTGGAGAACTCCGGCCATGATAGTGGTGCTGCTCCGGCTGGCCTGGGGCGCTCATAAGCGTCCCACCAAGCGAAGGCTGGCCCCTGAAACTGAAAGGTAGTGAATGATACCCCACCGGACTCCAAGATCCCTGCCGTAAGAAACATCCGACAGCACTTATCCAGAAAACCTTGGGCGTCCTAAACCGGAGCACAAGTGAAAACTGGAGGAGATAACCTGGTGAACCTCTCAAGACGACGCTGCTCATCGTCTGTCATAGCTGGGACCCTGTCCCCCTGAATCTGATCTGCTGGCTGAACCGATACTACAGGCTGAACTGGAGGAGCCTCTAGTGTCCGTACGCCCTGCACTCCTGGCTCTGGAGTGAGTACTGCGCGGGTCTGATGACCACCCCCGATCCCCGATGCAGCTGCTGCAGTAGTAACTGAAACCGCCTGTGCTAGGCCCGTGCAGACTGCTAGTATCTGAGCCAGGGTCTCCTGTAGACCCGGAATGACAATGGGCACAGCTGGTGCCTGATCTGGTGCTGCTTGCACCTCTGCAACTGGGGGCTATGGGTCAGCTGGCACTGCCTCAGCTGCCCTAACTCCGCCACGACCACGGCCGCGTCCACGGCCTCTAGCAAGTGGTAGTGGTGGTCGTCCTCCACGTCCGGATGATCGAGTTCTCGCCATCTGCGAGAGAATAGAATGTCAAAGTTCAGATCAAGTCAAAAGTAATCGCACGACAAGAATTCCAAGAATTTGAAACTTTTCCTAAGAGGTTTGCAGCCTCCCGAGGATGAGTACAAGCGTCCCCGCACCGATCCACGAGACTCTACCAACCGGCTCATGACTCGCGAGACCTGTTAACCTAGGCTCTGATACCAACTTGTCACGACCCAAACCCTGGTCGTGATGGTGCCCAACACAATGCGAGGCAAGCCCGACCATATTATCCCTTAAAACAGCCAGTTATTAATCAAATTAAACTTAAACAGTAAATGATCATATCAGGTGATAAACAAAATGTAAAACATACAAAATACGGTCCCAACCATATCGTGGTGTCGCGAGACTGAGCCTCTATAGAATAGCATCCTAATATAACCAAGTCTAGGCATATAGGAAATCAACAAGATGATAAAGAAGGAGAAAACAAGCTCTGCGGACGCTGGTAGCTACCTCGTAATCTCCGCAAAAGTAGACAAGGATCAGCAGCTACAATATCTCAACTGCTCTCGGGCACCTGTGGATCTGCACAGAAAGTGCGAGGGAGTGGGGTGAGTATATTTCAACTCAGTGAGTAACAATAATAAACAATAACTGAAAATAAGAACTCCTGTGCTATCACTTAGCAGTTCTAAGGCAACCCTCACAGGTACGTCATCACCATAGTAATGCTCAAATCTCGAAACCACATTTATCTCTACGAGATTCCCCACTAATCCAACCCTTACTCGTACCCTTACGTTGTACGGCCATCTTAATATATATATAAAGACACATACCTATGTCTATAATGTATAAATATTTAAGTAGATAGTAGGATATAATTTAGTATAATGTTGCGGCGTGCAGCCCGCTCCAATACATATACCGCTGCGGCGCGCAGCCCGCTCCATTTAACGTCGACGGCGCTCACTGGGGGTGTATACAGACTTCGGAGGGGCTCCCTAGGCCCAAGCACTATTATACCGCGGCGTGCAGCCCGATCCACACATGTATTACTGCGGCGTGCAGTCCGATCCAATATTTATATGTATATATATTTATACTGCTGCGGCGCGCAGCCCGATCCCATAATATACACCAGTGCTCACTGAGAATGTGTGCAGACTCAGACTCCGAAGGGGCTCCTACAGCCCAAGCGCAATAATACTGCGGCGTGCAGTCCGTCCCACATGCATATTACATGTATATTACATGTATATTACTGCGGCGTGCAGTCCGATCCAATATATATACTGCTGCGGCGTGCAGCCCGATCCAATATAGGTCTATATATATAATACCTTATAATGGGTCCTCGACCCCATCCCAGTCAATATGTATTTGGCCTTTCAGGCCCACTCAGCTAGAACAGGGAATTCCACCCTAGATAATCTCTCACAATGTACACATCTAGTACTGGCTCATATTATGCTATACAACTAGAGCTACGGCTGAGTGAATGTTTCCAACATGATATAAGGGTCACCTAGCTCTATAGGTTCCCTAATGCTCTACAGATCGGCACAAGGCCCCAAACATGGCTTTTAGCCCTATTGTACAGTTATAATCTCAGTAACAGTCATACAATGCAGTATTCTATTAGCCGGGAAGGACTAAGTCCGAACCCCCAATCACAATGTCACCACGCCCGTCATAGAACACGTGTCTCATCTCAATATAGCACTGTGAAGTGCTAGTACGGGGTTTCAAACCCTCAGTACATTGTTTACTACTACCACTCACCTCGAACCGGTAGAAGCTTCAATCCGCCTTACGCTTGCCTCGCAAATCAATCTCCTCGGGTGCCAAATCTGCTCAAAATCATAGAGAATGCATCAATATACGCTAATTTCACGAAATTCATTCGAAATAACCCAATTTATACCAAAACCCACAAGTTGTCAAAACCCGACTTTTTGTGCGCTTCTCGAAAAATTATAAAAGTTACATATTCGGAACCCTCGTCTCAATACGAGTCTAGGCATATCAAATTTACCAAATTCGGACTCCATTTGCCCATTCAAAACCTTGATTTTCTAAAGTTCAAGCCTAGGGTTAAATCTTCCATGAATCACCCCAAATCCCTCCATTTTCATTATATAATTGCATAATATTATCAATACTAATCATAGTATAAGTCCATAGTTGATTACCTGATGATTTCCCTTGGGTTTCTCTCCAAATTCGCCCAAATCGCCTCCTTAAGCCGAGACACAAATGTGTGAAATATTTCTGAAATTTTCTAACTTCTGATACAATTAATTCACTACGATTTTCGCTTCTGCGGACCATTTTCCGCCCCTGCGGAACCGCTTCTGCGACCAATTGGTCGCTTCTGCGAACCCATGCCTAATTGGCCATTTCCGCTCCTGCGATACACGGACCGCTCCTGCGGGTCCGCTTCTGCGTAAATTATTCCGCCCCTGCGGTCCCTTCCGCCTCTGCGATCAAGAGTCCGCTCCAGCGGACTCGCCTATGCGATCCACAATCCGCTTCTGCGGTCTTCTCCATCACGCCTCCAGACCGCTTCTGCGATATTCCCCTCGCACCAACGAAGCCGCCCTTGCGAGCCAAGCTCCGCTTCAGCAGTCTTCTCCACTTCTGCGCCTTCTCGTCCGCTTCTGCGGACTCGCTCCTGCGCCCCCATTTCCGCAGGAGCGAAAACAACAGAACCAGAACACAAGTCTACAATTTTCCACATTTTCTCCCGTTTAGCCATCCGAAAACACCCCGAGGCCCCCGGGACCTCATCCAAACACGCCAACACATATTAATACCTTATTCGAACTTGCTCCAATCCTCAAAACACGTCTAATAACATCAAAACCCATAATTCACATCGAATTCAAGCCTAAATTCCTTAAAACATTCCGAATTACACAATCAATCAAAAACCCGGTCAAACGACCTCCGAATGACCTGAAATTTTGCACGAACATCCAAAATAACCTAATGGAGCTATTGCAACTGTCGGAATTCCATTCCGACTCCCGGATCAAAATCTCACCTATCGATCGGATTTCGCCAAAATTCAACCTTCGCCAATTCAAGCCTATTTCTACACCGGATCTCCAAATCCAATTCCGATCGCTCCCCTAAGTCACAAATCACCTCCCGGAACTAACCGAATCATTAGAATCCGATTCCGAGCCCTCTAACCAAATAGTCAACTCCGGGTTGACTTTCCCTATTCAAGTTTCCTTCAAAAAGGCTATATGCCTCATTTTCATTTCAATTCACTCCTAACTTCCCCGATAGACTCTAACACTGATATAAAAGCATGAATTATGTAATTACAACATAACGGGGTGGTAATTCCCGCGACGATGGGCCGGGTCATCACAACTGAGATAAAGGACTGCGGGTTCAATTTTTGGAGATCCAGTGAGTCTGATATATAGACTGCGGGTTCGATTCCCGGAGATCCTGAGTTGTTGAGTATAGAGAGGGACTGCGGGTTCAATTCTCGAAGATCATGGATTTGTTGATTTGTACTTGTTGTGTTGCTTTCTCTTTGTTAGCGTGATTGTAGACGGTTGTAGTATTTATCACATTGCTGTTATTTCAGACTTATTCTTATTTGAGCTCTTCGGTATTATTATTTTTATTATTTTTATTATTTCTCGGTAGGGCCCTGCCCTTCCTCGTTACTACTCCATCGAGGTTAGGCATGGCACTTACTGAGTACCGCCTTGGTGTACTCATGCTACTCTTCTACACACTTTTGTTGTGCAGATCCAGGTTCATCCGATCAGGTGCACTATAGGTGATTTAGGAGAACTTTCAGGAGACTCGATGTATGATCTGCTACGTCCGCAGATTCGGAGGGTCTTCTTCTATTCTTCTTAGTGATATTAGTTATTTCCTTATTTTTGTTGTGTAGACACTCTTGATGTATAGAGCCATAGTTTTACTGTTTCTTAGTCTGTGTTGCCCGTGAGTTTTCGGGTCTTGGTGGTTGTTTTTCTTCTGGTATTTGGCGAAATGTATGTGCCAAGCGGCACTTATTAGATTTCTATTATATTATTCCACTGTTATCTTATCTTTTGTTCATAAATGTGTACATTCCGTGTTGTGTTAGGCTTACCTAGTCGCGAAGACTGGGTGCCATCATGACATATTCACAATTCGTGAACTAGGGTCGTGACAAGTTGGTATAAGAGCTCTAGGTTCATAAGAGTCACGGGACACAGATTAGAGTCTCACAGATCGATACAAAGATGTCTGTATTTATCTACGAGGGGCTATGTGACTGTTTAGGAAACTCTTCATTTCTTTTGAATTCCTTGTCGTGCGATATTTTGACACCAAATCTAAACTTGTGTCTTCTATTCTCTCATAGATGGTGAGGACACGTGCTACTCATTAGGATCAGCCACACGCACCCCCTACTACCACCGCCAGAGGCCGGGGTTGTGTTAGAGGTTGAGGACGCACACGAGGTGCAGCCACAACACCACCGCGCACTGCCATTGAGGCACCACCGGTGGATCAGGTTAGAAGGCACTTGGTACATCTACTACAGCTGCTACGACTCCAGCACTCCAGGAGACTCCAGCCCATTTATGAGCATGTATACTACTCTAGCTCAGGCGGGGTTGCTTCCTCTTACTGCAGATACATCTTAGGCCGGGGGAGGGGCCCAGACTCCCACAACCCACACACTTAAGCAGCGAGAGCCCGCAGAGCAGGTTTCAAAGGTTATTACTATACAGCCTACCACACCGGTACAGCCCGGAGGTGGGCCAGCTGCCTCCGAGGACGAGCAGCGTAGGTTGGAGAGGTTCAAGAAATATGATCCCCAAGTGTTCAGTAGCTTGGCTTCAGATGATGCATTGGGATTTTTGGAGGAGTGTCATCTTACACTCCGTACTATGGGTATAATGGATGCCAGTGGGGTTTCCTTTACCGCTTTTTAGCTTCGAGGGGCCGATTATGATTGGTGGAGCACCTCCTCATAGGACAGATCTTTGTCCAATTGGACAGTGCTGAAATCTAACATATGCGATGGATCGCCGTGATATTTTCGAAGCATGGATACATGAAACACTGGATGCACAGCTGATAAGCTAGGTGGCAAAGCAAGTTTATATGCCACCTCTCCCACACGATCAAGAATCTCGAATGGGCCAATAACCCTAGGGCTAAGTTTGCCCTTCTTTCCAAATCTCATCACGCCCTTCATTGGCGACACTCGGAGCAATACTCGCTCCCCAATCATGAAAGCTATATCTCGAACCTTACGATCTGCATAGCTCTTTTTCCTGGACTAAGCTGTGCGAAGCCTTTCTTGAATAATCTTGACTTTATCTAAGGCCTCCTGAACTAAATCCGTGCCCAATAACCGAGCTTCTCCCGTTTCAAACCATCCAACCAGAGAACTACACCGCCTACCGTACAATGCTTCATAAGGAGCCATCTGGATGCTCGATTGATAACTATTATTTTAAGCAAACTCTGCCAAAGGCAATAATTGATCCCACGAACCTCCAAAATCAATAACACACGCCCGTAGCATATCTTCCAGTATCTGAATAGTCCTCTCGGACTGACCATCCGTCTGGGGATGAAAGGCTGTACTTAGCTGAACTTGCGTGCCCAACTCTCGCTGAACCACATTCCAAAAATGTGAGGTAAAGTGTGCACCTCAATCTGAAATAATAGAGATTGGCACGCCATGAAGGTGAACGATCTCCCTGATATAAATCCTAACTAACCCCTCGGATGAATAGGTAGTGGCAATAGGAACAAAATGAGCTGACTTGGTCAGCCTATCAACAATCACCCAAACAACATCAAACTTCTTCCGAGTCTTCGGAAGTCCAGAAACAAAATCCATCGTGATTCGCTCCCACTTCCATTCAAGAAGTTCAATTCTCTGAAATAAACCGCCAGGTCTCTGATGTTCATACTTAACCTGCTGACAATTAAGGCACCGTGCCACATATGCCACAATATCCTTTTTCATTCTGCGCCACCAATAATGTTGACGCAAATCTTGATACATTTTTGATGCGCCTGGATAAATAGAATACCGCGAACTGTGAGCTTCTTCTAGAATCAATTCTCTAAGCCCATCAACATTTGGCACACAAATGCGCCCTTGCATCCTTAAGATCCTATCAGCATCTAAGGTGACCTGTTTAGCACCTCCTCGCTGAACCGTATCTCTAAGGTCACATAAATAAGAATCATTATATTGTTGATCGCAGATACGCTCCAATAATGAAGAGCGAGCAATTGTGCAAGCTTGTTCTTGACTAGGCTCAGAAATATCCAACCTCATAAATCGGTTGGCCAAGGACTGAACATCCAAAGCAAGTGGTCTCTCATTGACTGGAATATAAACAAGACTGCCCATACTGGCTGACTTCCTACTCAAAGCGTCAGCCACCACGTTTGCTTTTTCCCTGATGATATAAAAAGGTGACATCATAATTTTTCCGCAATACCAGCCACCTTCTCTGCCTCAAATTCAACTCTTTTGTTTAAACAAATATCGAAGACTCTTATGATCGGTGTATACTTCACATACTACACCATACAAATATTGCCTCCAGATCTTCAATGCGTGAATAATCGCCGCCAATTCTAGATCATGCACTGGATAGTTCTTCTCATGAATCTTCAACTGCCTCGAAGCATAGGCAATAACCTTGCCATCCCGCATTAACACTGCACCAAGCCCAATACGGGAAGCATCACAATAAACAGTATAAGGTCCCGTACCTATGGTTAAAACCAATACCGGTGCTGTGGTCAAGGCTGTCTTGAGCTTTTGAAAGCTCGCCTCACATTCATCGGACCATTCAAATTGAACACCCTTCTAGGTCAATCTGGTAAGTGGGGTTGCAATAGATGAAAACCCCTCCACGAATCGCCGATAATAACCCGCTAATCCTAAGAAACTTCAAATTTTTGTGGCTGATGTCGGTCTAGGCCAGTTCTTGACTGCCTCAATCTTCTTTGGATCAACCTGAATACCTGCTGCCGTCACAATATGACCCAGGAATACAACTGAACTTAGCCAAAATTCACACTTCGAAAATTTTGCATATAGTTGCCTATTTTTTTCCAGATTTTTGCAAGGCCACTCTGAGATGTTGCGCATGCTCCTTTTGACTGCGGGAGTATGTCAATATGGCACCAATGAAGACTACAACGATAAGTCTACATAAGGCACGAACACCTCATACGTATGCACATATTCATGACTTTGGCCATAAGAGTTGTTCCTAAATTACAACATCGTCAATTAACCCTGTTATCAAATATCTTATTCCAAAACTCCCACTTTACTCACAATGAGGTATGAAAACCTCATGATTACTTTCCCGAATTAATGAGTCATATTTATTCTTAGCTGGTGCTCCTCTCAAAGTCTATAACTCCATGGTTACAAAATAGAAATGGTTAGATATGAATAGAAACTATGCAAGGATTGTCAAAATAATCCTAACAGGCATGGCTCAAATTTAGGATATTGTGCTAGATTTTTATTTCGAGAAAGGGAAAATTTTAAACACAAACTTTTCACCACCAGGACCTTGTCCTCATATAAAATTCACCGTAGCTTGCAGCTCGATTTTTAAAACAAATATTTTCATGCTATACAAAAATTGAGGATCTCATCCTTCATTCTATATCACAAGTATTTGCACATTGTGCCACTGATGTTTTTTTTTCATTTCCTTTCTTTCTTCTTTTCAACTATTGTCCGTCAAAGAGTATCGCGGCATAAAAGAACCCTCATACCGATAGGGTATACAATTTAAGCATTAAAAATAATTATTTCAGGAATTACATCAATTCCCATTGTAGTAAATAATATAAAGTCACTTTCGACCTCATCAACATTCCTAGTGACCAACACATAATAATAGGGATAATTATCCCCATTTAATAGCACAACTTGAGTATTCACAAAAGTAGATTTGATGATTTCGAGGCTCACTCATGAGCGGAGCATATTAAGAGGACTTGCCTCAATTCTTCAAAGATCAAATCAAATTGAGGAAAAATATTCCTTTTATAACAATCAGAATTGTACATGTGATAACATCATCCGGTGTAGTGACCTCAGTCACACCATAAAAATTATGTCAACAACTAGATCTCCACCTCTAGGAGTCTCACCTCCACCTCAAACATCCTGACCTCTAACCCTAGCTGGTCATGTGAGTTAAGTGTTGACTGCAACGGGCAAGTAGCTTGAGTGCCTTTGTAAATTATATTTCTCCAATCTTCCACATTCACAACAATTCCTTTGAGGCTCAGCTAACTTATTGGACATGACGACATATTCGGACACTGTCATAATAACCTGGCATGATCGTTCAGATCATACATACCACACCTTTCAAAGAGTCAGGGAGGTAACTCCTCCAAACATTTCTACAAATAGGGTTGAGTAGGTAATGTCGCATAGCCGGTCTGCCCTCTTCAGAGGCTTGTCACAAACATTGACGACCAATTACCTCTTTTGCTATGCTAGCTTGACACTGTTTAACTACCTCATTTGCTCATCTACTCTTTATTACTCTTTGGGCCGATTCTTACCCCCTGCAGAGTACTAAGCCTCAAACATGCATAATTTATTTGGGGGACTTTTCCATACCATATGTATACATTCCAAGCCAAAACTAACATAACACATGGCCATTCGGTCCATTCACTAATAGTGGATTTCCCCCCTTTTGGCTATAAGTCAAAGTCACAACATCTGATAGTCCACAATAATTATCCTTCACAACTTCAAATAAATCAACTAGACGCCAAGGTCCATTAAAATCACAGCCGGTTAGTAATACATTATGTTTCCACTACTTCACTCGCTACCCGAAACATAGTAAAATCAACCCTCTCGCTTTCAACTATTCCCGCGTTCTGCAATATTGTCACGACCCGGATTTTCCCCCAACATCGGGATCGTGATGGCGCCTACTCGTGGTAGCTAGGCAAGCCACTATATTCATACTATCCTGTTTTTAACACAATTTTAATTAAATAAATGCGGAATGCTTTATCAAAATGGAAATAACAATTCACAAGGTGATAATCATACTAAAATCCTCTACCCAAGACGTGGAGTCACCAACTCACGAACTACTATGGAATACTACACATAAAAGTCTGAAGGAAATATACCATAATTCTGTTTGTCTCGGAACAAAGAGACTACATCTAATAACATAAATAAAGAAAGAAACGCCGGGCCTGTGGACATCTGCAAGCTACCTCGGTCTCAAATATGATTAGCTCCCACACAATTGATTTACTGCTGCTGTTGCTCCTGATCGTAACCTGGACATGTGCAAAAACGCACAGAAGTGTAGCATCAGCACAACCGACCCCATGTGCTGGTAAGTGCCTGGCCTATCCCGGCGAAGTAGTGACAAGCATAGGTCCAGACACTCACATAAACCTGTGCAATTCAATATATATATGTGTACCACAAAATAACAAAGAAATAATCAAGTATTAACACAATAAGGAATATCTTAAAGAATTCAACAATTAACCACAGTTAATAATTTCACAAGGAAAACAAAGTATAATGTAAACACAAATAATATCACTTCAAGAAATAGCAAGCAATTGCACGGCATCACCCTTCGTGCTTTTACTCTCATCCTCACCAAATAAACAAATAAAGTACACGGCATCACCCTTCGTGCTTTTACTCTCATCCTCACATCCATAGTACGACATGATCCTTCGTACATGGTTCAATAACAGGGCACGGCATGATCCTTCATGCATAATCAATAAATAAACATGGCACGGCATTAACCTTCGTGCATAAATAAATAAAACATGGCACGGCATCACCCTTCGTGCATTATCACTCTTCCTCACCCAAATAACAATCACAGTTAAGGGCAAAGAAAGAAACAACAATTCATAAACCGTCCCATCAAGGGCAATCAATATTTATCTTCACAACAAGTCCCAATAAGGGAGAACAATAACAATTCATCTGTAATATATCTCAAAATAATTATTTTCCAACGACTCACGGTCATACTAGACGCCAGTGTATGGATGCTCGTCACCACAGCCCATACACCGCACTCGATCACATAACACATAAAACATAATCCTATTCCCTCAAGCTAGGATAGAACAAACACTTACCTCGAATGCTTATGAACAATTCAATCCGTGGAAATGTCTTTTTCTTTCAACTTGGCTCCAATCCAACCGTATCTATACACAATTGATTTAATATCATCAATTCTACTCAACAAACTAATTCTTAAGACCAAATACAACTTTTACAACATTCCGCCCGAAATAGTGAATTTCAACCCCGGGCCCACATGGTCGGAACTCGGGGTTAGGACCAAAATCCGGTTACCCATCCCCCCACGAGTTCATGTATATAATTTGTTTCAAAATCGGACCTCAATTCGAGGTCCAATTCCCAATTTATGAAAAACCTATTTTCTAACAAAAACAAGAATTTTACCATGAAAATATTTGATTTCTTATGAAAAACATGTTTAATGATGTTAGGAATTGAAAGAATTAAGTAAAAAGTGACTTACAATCGTTTTGATGAAGAAGAAATCCTTGAAGAATCGCAAATGGGTGTTTTGGTTTTGTAAAAAGTGAAGAAATGACTGAAATTCGTGTTTTTCAGGTCTC
This sequence comes from Nicotiana noctiflora, assembly GCA_032618575.1. Classification (NCBI taxonomy): domain Eukaryota; kingdom Viridiplantae; phylum Streptophyta; class Magnoliopsida; order Solanales; family Solanaceae; genus Nicotiana; species Nicotiana noctiflora. The sequence continues at coordinate 11,301 of JASVEL010007020.1, read as the reverse complement.
TATGTTCGCATTTGCGAACATGGGTTCGCAATTGCGAACCCCGACCAATTTCTGGAGTTTGAAAAATAAGCTAAGGCTGGGAAGTTCGCATTTGCGAACATTTGTTCGCATTTGCGAACACTGGCAGTCAAAGGGATGTTCGCATTTGCGAACTAATGTTCGCATTTGCGAACACATGCTGTATAAGGCAGTGTTCGCATTTGCGAACAATGGTTCGCATTTGCGAACCAAGGCAGTATGGGGAATGTTCGCATTTGCGAACATAGGCAGGCACTGGGGACCTTCGCAAATGCGAACAATTGTTCGCATTTGCGAACAAGGCTGGCTTCGCATTTGCGATCAAGGTTCGCATTTGCGAGCCTTGCCTTACACTGTCCCCTTCGCAATTGCGAGAAATTCTTCGCAATTGCGAAGCCAACAGCTGGGTGAAAAACCAGCAGTTCAAAAATTTAGAATTTCATCCAACGGCCTATCAAATCTTTACCCGAGCCTCCGGGCTCCAAACCAAACATGTACATAACCTCAAAAACACATTATGGACTTGTTCGTGCGATCACATCGCCAATATCACTTCGTTTTAATCAAATCAAGCCTCAAACTTATGATTTTCATACTTTTGATTTTCAAAACTTCTTAACTTGGAACTCAAGGTCCAAAACATCTCAAATGACATCCAAATGTCACCAAACTTTACAGAAATCACATATATAATATTTAAGACTTGTACCGGGCGTCGGAACCAAAATACGAGCCCGATACCAAGGTCAATTAATTTATTTCCTTTAATAATTACATCAAAAACAATTTCACATAAAAATTCATAACTTGGGCTCTAGGCCTCGGAATTCGACTCCGGACGCATGTCCAAGTCCCATATTTTTCTACGGACCTCTCGGGACCATCCAATCTCGGGTCCGGATCCGTTTACCAAAAATGTTGACCGAAGTCAACCATATCAATATTAATATCATTTTTATCCAAATTTCTCATATAATTCATATTTTCTATCACAAAAATCTTTCCGGCTACATGCTCGGATCGTGCACGTAAATCGAGGCAACATAGAATGAGGTTTTCAAGGCCTCAAAAGCTCGAAATGATTAATTAAATAAGTGATGACCCTTTGGGTCGTCACAAATATCTCATAGCAACGGTCAATAAATTACCTTGGGTTCTCAAAAGATGCACCACTGAAGGAGATAGCGAAGAGTTTGGTGAAACTTATCCGAAACTCCGTAAAGCTTTTGAAGGCATCGTTGATCTATCACCAACCTGTGCCATTGTCGGCTGAAGAAGCGGTACATGCCTTCTCCATTCGTGGGAAGACAAGAGTAGAAATTCAACTTAACATTTGAAGAACAAACTCGCATGATAGGAAAGAATGACGGTGAAAATTTCCTAACTCTATAGCTTCTAAGGGATAAATACAGACGTCTCCATACTGATCCCTCAGACTCTACTAAGGTTGTTCGTGAGTTGTGAGACCTATGCAACCTAGTGCTCTGATACCAACTTGTCACGACCCGGATTTCCCACCATCGGGAGTCATGATGGCGCCTACTAGTGGAAGCTAGGCAAGCCAAATATTACTTACATTTCCATTAGCTACCAAACTCTTGTTAAGACTTTTAAAATTAAAAACATATAAATTACAGCGGAATAATTAAACTTAGCGGAAGACTTAGTCAATCTAATCAAATATGATAAAGAAACCCAAACATGATACACTACCCAAGACTGGTGTCACAATACTCACAAACTTCTAAGAATAATACACACAATTGTCTGAAAGAAATATAAGCTGTTTATCTCGAATACATGAGATAACATAATGAAATACATAGATAGAAGAGACAACGGGTCCTGCGGACGCCTGCAAGGCTACCTCGTAGTCTCAATAGTCGGAATATCCACGATCGCTACTGCAGCTGCTGCTGTCCGTAACCTGTATCTGTGCAAAAAGAGCGCAGAGTGTAGTATCAGCACAACCGACCCCATGTGCTGGTAAGTGTCTGGCCTATCCCAGCGAAATAGTGACGAGACTAAGGCCAGTCACCCACATAAACCTGTACAGTTGCAATATATATACATATACAAAAAATTTATAAGGAAACACTCTGCTCTGAAATAACAATCAATAACTCATAATATCCAGAGTAATCTAGTCAACAAAATAAATCTTACTTTCATGTCTCAAATCCTTTTTCATTTCATATCTCGTGGTAGGCTTACCAGCTGCTCCCAACTGTAACAGTAAATTATATCTCGTGGTTGGCATACCATCCACTCCCAATTGTATCAATAAGGTATATCTTGTGGTAGGCGTACCACCCGTTCCCAATTGTATCAATAAATTATGCCTTGTGGTAGGCGTACCACCCGCTCCTAATTGTATCAATAAATTATACCTTGTGGTAGGCATACCACCCGCTCCCAAATATATCAATAGGCTACCGGAAACTATGGCCAATGCCAAGATTTTAAATCACTTTGTGGTCGGCGTGCCACACAATCCCATTTCTTATCATATAAGTGGTCGGCGCGCCACACAATCTCAATTCATAAATATATATATTACCAGCATTTAACCAATAATTTCTGCATTGACAATATTTATAATTACCGGTTTGGACCAATAATTGATAATAATTCAACAATTTATCTCTGTTACCGGTGTGAGACCAGTAACTCTTAATCAACAATTCATACACAACTAAATTCCTATTCCTTCAAGCTAGGATAGAACAAACACTTACCTCGAAAGTTTACGAATGATTCAATCCGTAGCAATGCCTTTTCCTTTCGAATCTGGATCCAATCCAATCGTATCTATACGCAATTGATTTAATATCATCAATACTACTCAACCAACTAATTCATATGGCCAATTATAATTTTTACCACATTCTGCCCGGAATAGTAAAAATTGACCCCGGGCCCACATTATCGAAACTCAAGTTTCGAACCAAAATAAGTTCACCCAATCATCCATGAGTTCAAATATACAATTTGTTCTTAGGTTCGACTCCAAAATGAAGTCTAGATCACAAATTCATTGAAAACCCTTACTATACTAAATTCTCTAGTTTTTCTACCCATTTACACCTATTTAGGCTTAGGAATTCAAATAATATTGATGGAAAATGAAGAAAAAGAGTTAAGAATCACTTACCCAAGAGTTTAATGAAGAATCGCTCAAAATCGCCCCAAGGAGCTATGGAGAAGAGAGAGTTTTGTGAAAATGGGATAAAATCCCGTAAGTGTTCTGTTTTTGAGCTGAAGATTCACTGGGCGAAATTACCCTACGCGATCGCGTGAATTGGGCTGCGATTGCGTAGAGGAAAGACTGGCCTATTATGCAATCGCGTGAATATGGCTGCGATCGCGTAGAGAAAAGACTGGAAGCTACGCGATCGCGTGAGGGATGCTGCGATCGCGTAGAGGAAATTCACCAGGAAGCCTATTTGGCCTATGCGATCGCGTGAGGATGCTGCGATCGCGTAGAAGGACTGGCCAATGTAGTGCGATCGCGTGGATGAGGCCGCGATCTCGTAGAACAAAATCCCTGTGCAGAAGTTGCAGAATTTCTGCTGTGTTTTCAAATCCAAAAACACCCCGAACCACCTTCGAAACACTCCGAGCCCTCGGGGCTCCAAACCAAATATGCACACTAACTCAAAAACATCATACGAACTTGCTCGCGCGATCAAATCGCCAAAATAACATCAAAATCAATGAATTGAGCCTTAAAACTCAAGAATTCTTTCAAAATTTCATAACTTCCAAAATTTCCAATTTAAGGTCGAAACACGTCAAACGACGTCCGTTTTCAACCAAACTTTACAAGAAGCGCGTAACCAACATATATGACTTGTACCGGGCGTCATAACCAAAATACGAGCCCGATATCACTACTATTTAATAAAATTTCAGTTTCATTTTCCTTAAACATTTTCAGAAAAAAATTTAAGAGAAAAATTCTTTTACCGGGGTTCTAGGCCTCGGATTTCAATTCTGGGCATACGCCCAAGTTCCATATTTTCCTACGGATTTTCTGAGACCGTCAAATCACGGGTCCGGGTCCATTTACCAAAAATGTTGACCAAAGTCAACCATATCAATATTAATATCAAAATTCTTCAACTTTTTCACATATTTCACATATCTCAACATAAAAATTTTCCAGTTTCACGCCCGAACTGTGCATGCAAATTGAGGCAACTATAACTGAGGTTTTCAAGACCTCAGAAGCTCGAAATGATTAATAAAACAAGTGATGACCCTTTGGGTCGTCACATATGTGTTATACACTTAAAGTCGTTCATGGCATGCTTAGCATTGTTACTCGGATACAATAGCCTGAAAACATGATGAAAATTGATAAACTACTTACATATCACATTCAAAAATTTACAACTAAATATTCAAGTATTATGAAGGACTATATTCACATTATCACATGCTTGATACATAACAATAACACACGAGCTTCTTTGCTATCTAATTATTTATCACATCAAACATATTTATATGGTGTAGCATGTTCAAGTTGTTCACCTTGCTGAAAATACATACATTACAAGTCTTAAAAGAATACCTGGATAACATAAGAATAAACAGTAGTTCAGTAATTAAAGCATCATAAGAGAGCAGCACAACAACAGCAAAACCAGCAACAAACCCATGTTAAAACAACTCAAAAACTCAGAGAAGAACCCCAGAAACAAACTCTAAAGAGGACTTATACCTTTCTAAAACCTTTGCACTCTTAGATTTTACCCTTAGACTTATAATTTCAGCTTACTAAAAGATGCTTAAGCTGCTAAATTTTTGTCTGTTTGTGTTTTTCTGTGTTTGTTTTTCTTTAATTTCACCCTCCTCAAGTGTGATGGAATGACCCCTATATATAAAAAAACATCTATTTCAAAAAAATTCTTTTTGACAGATTTTCTACAAAGTCTGCTCTTAAATTCAAAAAGCAAGACTTTCTCCACCAAATCTTGTCAAAAAGTGAGTACTTCGAACAAAAATCTGCAGTAAGCTGTTCATGGATAGACTTTTGCTAAAAAAATTTCCAAAAGTCTATATTTCTTACCAAACAAATGACTTTTGAGTTTTGTACTCAAAAAGTTTAGAAATAGTAAATAAACAAACAAACAAATACCATATAATCTTAAGTATTTTTCACTGCTTAACTTTTATCAGTACAAAACTATTTTACTATTTGAATAAGTGCAAAAATATAAAATATAATATTTCAAACTTCAAAAACTAATGCTAAAATAATTAATAATAAACAAAATTAAAATCCAAAAAATAAAAAATAAAAATAAAAATCATCCATGAAAAAGAATAGTATTTTACCATTTTACAATTTAAGTGGCCGAAAATAATGGCGGTATGCCAAGAAAGGATGTTCGGGGAGGTCGCCGAAATTTGGCCGGATTTTGATCGCTGTATTTTTTGGCAGAATTGACATCAATAGCTAGGCATTGAGGATCTCTATCTGTTGATGTATGTATTGTATGGTAGTAATGGTCGGAACTTCAAGAACTTGGGTCAAAAAGTAAGGGGAAAGTTTCTTAGATCTAAGATTCAAAGAGTTTGAGAGTGTTTGAAGGATTTGATTTGGAGATATGGAAATAAGAGGTGATGGAGATTACATGGTGAAATTTTGGGGCAGACCAGAGATCGGCCACCGCCGGTGGGCCATTTCCGGAGGGCGGCGATGGGCGGCTGTGGGCCGGCGTAGTAGAGAGGGGGAGAGAGTGACAAGAGAGAAGAAGAAAAGAGTTATGGGTGTAAATGGGGAAAATTTTCAGATTTTGGAGGCTTTAAATACCCAGGCCAAGAATGAACGAGATCCATTGGATCAAGATGGAATGGAGGGGTAAGATTTGATCTTGTGTCATTTAGTAAAACGACGTAGTTTTGATCCAAAACTACGTCGTTTTGACCCTCCCCCCCCTTGGCAGCCCCATTTGGATCGGATCTGGGCATTTTGGGATTCTAATTTTGGGTCAATTTTAATTAAAATACACTAGTCCAATCCCTACCACATTTATCAATCATAAATCAACTCTTAAAAACTTATACATACAAAAATAAGAAAAAAACACACACACACACACACACACATATATATATATATATATATAAAAGAAAAAGATGGGGCAAAAATTAGGCATTTACATGTGTTGTATAAATGTATATCTAAATTGATTTGCAAAAGACTGAAAGTGGTTGTGAACCAACTAGTAGCAGATAACTAATTAGCCTTTCTCCAGGGAAGATCCATGTTACATAATGTCCTAATATGTCATGACATCTTGAGACACTACAATAAGAAGATATCTCCTAGATACCTTATAAAATAGACCTAAGCAAAGCATATGATATGGCTAGCTGGAAATTTCTTGAAGTAGCACTCAGAGGATTAGGGTTTTGTCATGACCCTAGTTCACCCTCCATGAACATGTCGTCATGGCACCTAGTCTCTACAACTAGGTAAGCCTAACAATGCGGAAGATAACCAAAATTTGCGTAAACAAGCAAAAACAAACCGAATTAGCAAAATAAAATGGTGCTTAAGGTGTCACTTGGCACGTAGCATAAAAAACTAAAAACTAACGACAATTCCCAAAACCTAAAAACTCACAAATCACAAGCTAAGAGGATACATAAGAGTCTCTAACTCAAGAATATCTATACAAGAAAAAATACTGAAACAACTACACTTTTTACAGAAAACTAGAAAGGAACTCCTCGGTCTACGGACGTAGCAGATATACCTTGAAGTCTCTACCGGTATGCCTCCTTCCAAGGCCGACAGAACTGAACGAAAGTACATGTATCTGCACAACAAAAATATGTAGAAGAGTAGTATGAGCACACCACGGCGGTACCCAGTAAGTATCAAGACTAACCTCGATGTGGTAGTGATGAGAAACAGTCATGACACCTACCGGTCAATAAATAATATAACAGAAAAGATAGAGATGTTATGTGAATATGTAAGGACTGTCCGGATAAATAAGAACACAATAATTTACAACAAGGATAATGGACAATAAGAAAAAAATCAAGATACAATAAATGATAATACAAAAATGACAGTGGAAATCACAACCCAAGTCCTGAAATCACAACATAACGAGACCAAACAAATCACTAAGTCGCTATTCCGAAATGATGCTTACATAAAGCCTTTCCAACTCTTTCCTAAATCCTACCACAACTCTCAGATTAGCCACAACTCATGGAAATACCCAGAATCTGAAATCTAACTATTGGCATCTCGTGCCCCATCAATAACACGGCAATGCTGGCAACTATCTAGTCAACTAGAGTCACTTTCACATATACAATGGATAAACGGCATCTTAACTCTTCCCTTAGTCAAATCAGAAGGGATTCATCTCAAATAGAAGGTTCTATCTATGTGTATGCTTGTACAAGTGTATCTAACAGGAATCCTGCCAACTAGTAAGTATAAGAAATGGGAACAATTAGCACCCGGCTTAATCACCCCGGATAGAAATAATAGAACTATTAGTCATATCACATTGAGTTTAAGGGGAACTTCCAGGAATCGAACCCGTAGCCCGACATACCAATAATAGAGGATCTTCGGGAATTGAACCCGTAGTCCTTCATAATAACAATAGAGGAACTCCCTGGAATTGAACCCGTAGTCTTTCATAATTAGAACAGAGGAACTCCCGGGAATTAAACTCGTAGTCCTTCATAATCCGCCCCTGACGTAGCCCTCCTTATTTCGCCACGTGTGCAATCAATAGAAATACCGCCTTATTTCGCTATACGTGCATCACAATATTCCCACCTTATTCTGCTACATGTGCAACACACATATAAATATATAACATATCCCGTCTTATTATGCCGCATGTGCAAACATCAGTAGCAACAACAACACGACAATTACCTCGTGTAAATCCCCAACAATAATCGCACGACAGAGACCTCGTGCATCATGATACCAACAGCTACACAGTAATGATAGCATCCCAACAAGGGAGAATCAACAACAGAAATGACAACGTCCCGACAAGGGATTTAACAATTACAAATAAAGTCGCGGAACACCAAGGAAAACAGAACAGCCTCAAATAACAATCGAGTCGTAACAAAACCCATAGCACCTACACTGGTACCTCAACAGTTGGACATATAGTATAATTACACAAGGTTACAGATAACCTACAATCAAGGAGTATTCAACAGTAAGGAAGTTCACATGAGTCAAACAAATCTTTACTTAAGAAATATCAATTAACTATGAGGTCTCTATCTTTCTTCTAATTAAGATCGATTAATTATATGTGATATAACATTTATGATTTCCAATTAAAGGCGGGTAGTTAGGGCGGGCACAATGATTATAGAAGGGTACTTGGCTTTAGTAAATTCACGTAAAGGCCCATTTAACAGAAAAAATAAATCAAGAAGGGCAACAAATATAAAGCAAGACACACAGAGGTGAAACTAATAATAGGGGCTCAAACGTGTCAATAATATCTTTCTACTGTGTAAATTTCACAAGTCTAGGGGCCTAAAAGAGACAATTTACCACAAATAAATCTGAGCACGCACTCGTCACCTCGCGTACACGGACTACAATCAACAGAACAGACTCAATCCTAAGGGGGAGTCCCCCACACAAGGTTAGGCAAGATACTTACCTCAAAACCGGCTACAATAAAAATAGCAACCACGTTCTTGCCACAAGTACTCGACCCCAAATGGCCAAAATCTATTCAATAAAATCACACATTGTAATTAATATCCAAAGCAACTGATTTTATAATTAAATTCGAAGCTAAAGCGCATAATTAGGTAAAATGACCAAAATGCCCCTCGGGTCAACATCTCGGAACCGGATGAATTTAATATTTTCAGAACCCTCTCACTCTCACGAGTCTAACCATATAAAAATATCTCAAATGAGAGGTCAAACACTCCCTAAAAAAACACTCCGTAAAATCCCAACAGTTCGGTCTATGAAGTCAAAACTGAAATTAAAGGGTGAAATTAATAGGAGATTCATGGAAGTTGATCAAAATTGAGTAAGAAATGCTTACCCAAGTTGCCTAGTGATTTGTTCTATGCGATCGCAAGAGGAGGAGTGTGATCGCATAGAGTAAAATTGTAGGCCAAGAACTAAGCCTATGCGATCGCAGGATAGGCTATGCGAACGCATATAAGGAATTTGGACCCTCTAGAAAATATACTATGCGAGCGCGAAGGGACAATGTGATCGCATAGAAGGAATCTGGACCTCTGGAAAATACACTATGCGATCACGAAGGGACAATGCAATCGCATAAAAGGAATTTGGACCTCTAGAAAATACACTATGCGATCGTGAAGGGATAATGCGATCGCATAGAAGGAATTGAGACCCTCTGAAAATACACTATACGATCGCGGGGTTGCAATGCGATAGCAACAAGGAATTCATGCTGCCCAAACGTTGTTCTATGCGATCACGGAAGAAGCAATGCGACTGCAGAGAAGGAAATGCCATATATCAGATCAGCTATTCAAAAAGGAAGAAAAAGGATCTGTAGCATATCCGAATTACACCCGAGGCCCCTGGGACCCCGTCTAATCACACAGATAAGTCATATAACCTAACACGGACTCGCTCCAAGCTTCAAATCATATAACACAACATCAAAATGACGAATTGAATCAAAATCAAGCTTATGAACTTCCAAATCTTCAAATAACGAACCTCATGCCGAAACCTTATCAATTCAACTCGGAATGACGCCAAATTTTTGCAGACAGGTCCAAAATGACATAATAGAGCTACAGAAACTTCCGAAATTAAATTCCAATCCTCATATCAAAATCTCACTATCGGATCAGAAACTTAAAAAATTCAAACTTCGGTTTTTCAAGCCTAAATAAGCTACGAACCCCCAAAATTCATTTCGAACACGCTCCCAACACCGAAATCACCCAACGGAGCTAACAAAAGCATCGAATTTCCGTTCAGAGGTCGTTTTCATACTGTTCCAAACACAGGCCATTTTTCAACTCTTAAGCTCTCATTTAGGGACTAAGTGTCCCAAAACACTCCGAATCCTAGCGTCAAACATCCCGGTAAACCAAAATAGCTCAAATGAACTTATGGCAAGCAGTTTATAGGGGTTCGGGGCGTAAATTCTAAAAATGGGCGTGTCACGACCCTAATCCCGGTAGTGATGGTGCCCAACTCAACTACTAGACAAGCCCGGCCAATTACACTCTCATCCCGAGCATGAAGCTCAAATCAATTACCTGAATATCATTATCAACAATAAAGCTAAACTGAGTAATCAACCAAAGATCTAGGGTCACGAGTCTAGAGCCTCTAAACATGATCGGATAACAATATCTAAACCAAATACTCAAGTCTGTATAATGTATATACAAAGGAAAATTGGAATAAGAAGAGAAGCCAGGTCCTGCGAACACCAGCAGCTACCTCAGCAACTCGGATAAATACTGATAAAAGCTGGAGTGCTCGTCTATCCCACCTGTGTACCTGAATCTGCACGCAAAGGTGTAGGGAGTATGGGTGAGTACTAAGTACTCAGTGAGTAATAAATATATACAAGTAGCTGAAAGTAAGAAATCCACAGAATACCCCAAAATGAAGCTAAACTACAGTCTGATCCTCCTACAAACTAGCAAAAACACTACAATACAATTATCACAGATAATTCAACAGATAAAGATGCAATGCAATGCACATAACCGCTACGGCGTGTAGCCTGATCCATTTAATGTCGATGGCGCTCACTGGGGTGTGTACAGACTCCGGAGGGGCTCCTACAGCCCAAGCGCAATATCGCTGCGGCGTGCAGCCCGATCCTCATATCAACCGCTGCGGCGTGTAGCCCAATCCATCCTCAGTCCACAACATGCATATGAGTCACACAACAGCTCAACTTATTTATTTCCAGATTCCAACTCATTTAATTATGAAAATATTTTAATGCTTATTTAATTTTCCAAAATAGATGACTTAGCATTTCAATACGGTGATTTCAAACCAAGACTGAGATCAGTGACTAAGCAAGTATAGCTATCACATATATAACTATCCCATTGGGATACTACAGGTCGGCACAAGGCCCCAAACACGGCTTACAGCCCACAATTATATCAAACACAGTGTTTCTCAACCACTAATATCATATTATACTAAATCGGGATGGGGTAAGTCTCAACCCCCAGTCACAATCAATCCCGCACTTGCCACGGAGTGCGAGCCATGCCCTACTAGCG
>JASVEL010007019.1:0-164086 GCA_032618575.1 Nicotiana noctiflora | reverse complement strand
CTCTTCTTTATTAAGAAGAGAATGTCTCTTCCTTCTTCTTTTTTTTATGTTTCTCAATCTCTTTTTTCTTTGTTTTCAATCACTTGCTGTCCGCCTCTCTCTCTTTTTTCTTTCTTTTCGTTTCCCATCCCTCCCCCTTAGTGTAGTGTCGGGTTATTACGGGCTATGTCCGAAAATTATAAAACCGGGTAGTTTGAACCCGAATATTATTCTTTGCCCCGAACCGAGAATGGTGTTATTTAATTAATCCTAGGTAATCAAAATAACTATAATACTCGTAATTAAAATAAAACTATTTTTTATATTTTTCAAGTTTAAAAATGACTACGAAACATTAACAAAACTATATTTTTGTTATTTTTCATCTTAAGGTAGAAATAAAGTAAAAGAGTCAAAATTAGCTAAAATAGCTATATTATGCCTGAACTAAATATTTTATGCTAAAAATATAGAAAATCTCGGGGAGGGTCAAAAATCACGTGTTTACACATATTGTGGAAAAAAATCACTTAGGGCAAAATTATCAAAGTATTCCTGAGAGCAAGTTATGTGCACCAACTCAATCTTATGTGTGGAATGTGTGCGATATGTGTTGTGTTCAAGATGCTCACTTTTATGGATGTGCTTATATTTCTTATCTTCACCCCTTACTATAATGGTTCTACTTTTTCTTGTGAGGATAACATGAATAAAGAATCTAGGGAACTGACCTAAAGGAGATCAAAGATATATTAATGTGCCATATGGACAATATGATGAGAAATCACGGCAGATACAAATGTAAGGGGAAACTATTCACAACTTGGAGGCTCAAGCGAATATGTTAATTGAACCTTGTAAAGTGCAACAAGGTGACATTGTGGATAGTAGCCAATATGAGTATGAATTGGCTGCAGAAATTGCTATTATACTGGAGGATTTACAAAAATACGGGGAGGAGCTAGAGGAGAAGGCCAGATTAGAACACCAATAATCAATCGAATTATATTGTAAGGATGTCTATATCATAGAAGAGATAGTAGAGTCAGCCAAGGATATTGAGGATACACATTTAGTTGACTCTAGTGTCATTAGTGTTGAGGATGTTGACAATCCCAATGTTTATGTAGTTGAGCGCATTGGTCCACACTCCAAGCATTTTTTTCACATTGTGTTTGGATGATGATATGAAAATAGAGTTATCCGATCCACTTGAGGAGTCAAGAAGTAAGGAACAAGAAGCCTACATTATCGAATTCTTTGTGCAAGAAAGTCGGGAATACACATCTCATCCAAAGGCCAAGAAGTGTAGAATACTACATTATTTTATAAGGCCAGTCAAATTCGTTTTAGCACATTTGGAGAATGATTACAGAGCGGAATAAAATTATGGGGTCCAATTCATAAGTTCAAAGTGGAGGCAGAAAGTGATTCACATCGTGCTGCGGCGTTAAATCAAGCATTTGTTGGGAGGCAACACCGCTTTACTGCTTTCTTTTATTTTTATTTTTTATTTTTATTAATTTTATTATTTTTGTAGTGTCGATTTTTAATTTTCTAGGAACATGAAAAACAAAGCTATTGGAAGGATGCAATAGCAAACTAGATGGTTAGAACTAAGTGTGAGGTATTCACATTAAAGATCAAGCCTGGGAGAAGTTTGAGTACCCCATGAGCTGCTAATGCTTCGACTGTTGGTATACTAGGGAGTTTCTTTTATCCTTTTATTAGTTACTGTATGCATTAGAAAAAATGCACAATTTTATGTGTGAGGTGAAGAGATTGTCTGGGTGACTTTCTATGCTATTTTAGTTGTGTTAGTTTAATTAAATAATGATTTTGTTTTAAAATAAAAAGATTGGATTGTTCCCGATAATGGATATACTAGATAATTTTTTTGAGGGGCTTAAGTCTAAATAAAAAGGACAAAAAGTTTTTCTTTTTAGGTAGTGTAATAATTTTTCTTTGGTTTTTCTCTGTGTCGCGATTCTTTTTTAAGAGTTTTATTCGAACCAGGTGTAGTTAGTTTAATTTTTTTAAGAGTAGGAGCCAGTGTGAGATGAATTGAATTGAAGAAATATCTCATAAATTTGTTATGCCATGAGAATAGTGAGTAATTTGGTTGTGACGCTTAGGCTAAGTTTTTAACTCTAGTATAAGCACCTAAAATCGTAGTTTTTTAAATTTGCTTAACTGTTTTGACTAGAGTGCCTTGATGATCTAATCTTGTGTGAGTAATGTGCCATATATGTGCGAGGTTTGAGTGTATTCAATGCATTGCATTTGATGTCTAGAACTTGCCTCGTTGTTTGCAAAGCGAAATAGCAATTTTGCTCAGTCTTGGAAGTGATATAGACATTTTTGGTTAGCTATATATATATATATATATATATATATATATTAATATTACTCTCCTATGTTATGTACTGTAGTTAACCCCTTTGAGCTTGTAATATTGTTTCTGTGGCAACCACATTACAAGCCTTACCCATTTGTTTGAATTAACCATCTATTGGAACCTTTTAACCTCTCATGAGCACTTGAATTGTTATGAAGTTTGTAAAAGTTAAAGTGTGGGGTGGTTGGTTTGGCTTTTGAGTGGAACTAATGAGATAAGGAGAAATGCATCATTTTGAAAGAGTAAGAGTCACTTGAATTGGAAAGACAAAGAAAAGGAAAAAAATAGTTGTATTGTTGTGAAAAACATCCCTTGATAAGTGGTAGTTCTTGATGTAATTGTACTTAAAGAAGTATGGGGTACTATACATTAATGTGAAGGTGGAATTTTGGTTTGACATAAATGTGAGATTTTAAATGTTAAAATGCATGTATTAAAGTGCTTAGGGAGGTGTAGTCATTCTTATATCTAAATGTATCCTACCTGTCCCACAGCCGACATTACAACTAAATAAACTCCTACTTGATCCTAGACCGAATGAGCTCGATTAGTATAGTAGTACAACATGGGCAAGCCTATGGTGCATCTTTTGTGGCATATGAATGTTATTTCTGAGAGTGATATAATCTTTCTATCTTGAATTCCTAATTTTTCCTAAATTTTATTGTGTGGAACTGCTCTCTTTTGTTGTATGAGGGAAGGTAATTTCAGTGACCTCTATGTTGGAGTAAGTGGGTGAGTTATGAATGATGCGTGGTACTTGTGAGTCAAATCTTTAGGTAAAAATGTTACACTTCTGTGCTTATTCTATTTTAAATATTCCTGGTATGATTAGTTAGGAAAACTACTTAAAAAGGTCATGTCTATACAAAGTATAGTTTGATTTCTCGAGGACGAGCAATGGTTTAAGTGTGGGGTATTGATGATAGGCTATAATTATGTATATTAGTCTCTTGTTACACTTTAATGTACGCATTTTAATTGAGTTTGAGCTTTAATCACTAGTGTTTTTCACTAATTATGCTTTTTATGCCTTGTAGAAGTAATCCCGAGCTATTGTAGATATTATGAAATGAATTCAAAAGATTTGGAGCTTTAAAGGCTGAGTAAAAGCCCAAGGTATTAAACCAGAATCGTGGTCAGGGATCAACAAATGATAGTTAAGAATGAATCAAAGAATCGAGCGGGCGTACGCGTATAGTCTAGTAAAATACACATAACTATTCACTCATAACTCTGTTTGGGCTCCTCAATATATCGTTGAAAAGTTATTTGAAAGTGCTACAACTTTTGTCTTTTGCCTTTTTTCAAATACCCAACCGTGGCTAGTGGAATGGCGCGGGACGCAGTGCCCCTGTGAAAAATTCCTGCAACCTGTCAGAATCAGCTCTTTGAATTCCCCACAAGCACACCGTGCGGCGCGTTGCCCCATACGGCGCGCCTGTGCAAATTTTATAAAGCCAGGGAAAAGGTATTTTGTCTGGGCCCGAACCTACTTGGTATAAATATATGTAAAAACGCTATTTTGAGGACGAGGGACAGATTTTTGACACACCTTAGACCTATGGAAAGTACGGAGCCGCCGTGGAGACCGGGGATTAGCCCCAAGGAAGTAGGAACACACTAGGAGCAAGGCGGAGAATTCTTCTATAATTTTTTCACTTACTTAGGCAAATTTATAGAAAACATAGCGGGAAGGATTCCGACAATAGGGAAAATAATAACTCTAAACCTCCTTAATCTTGTCTCTAACCTTTAGTATCTTTAGTTGTTAATTTACTGTTCTAATTTGTTAGTTAATAACACAAGAATCTTAATATTTATAAGTTAGGAGTAATTCGAGCTTGTCTTCTTTGTGATAGTGAACATCTATAGCTAAGCCTTAGTTCTTTGTGGGATTCGACTCCGTACTTGTAAACCGAATTATATTTGCAACGGCCGCTTAGTCCACATAGTGGGCGTGATTACATATATAAATAATTATGGTCCATTCATAATGTGAATCCGACAACATGTGATTTATAAATACACATCACCCTTGAAAGAATAAAATGTGCTAGTGTTAGTGAATATACCAAACTCATATCCAGATGGAGGTTTGAGAGGAAATAAAAAAATATTATTATTATTATTATTATTATTATTATTGTAGCATGAATGGTCACTGGTCACGTACCTATTGTACACCAAAATATTTTGCTAATATAATTATTAAAGGATAACAGTAATGCAAAAAACATATCTTGCATATAATTGTGATCATAACCATAATGGTACAACTTTCTCTTTAAAAGAGATATTCAACATATGGATGTTGATTAATATGTGGCGGTAGTAAATTAATAGAGAGCTCTGGAAGAGCCAATTATTACTATTTTGGAGGAATATAATTTATTATCATGTCAATTTGTTGTGTCATAGTAAGTCTCACAGAAACTTAATCGAGTTTCTAAAGTATTCGCGAAAGCGGTTGGTTATATTGAGACTAAGACTATAGATAACGGAAAGATTTAATATTTTCGATTAATATTTAATACAACTTATAGAGGGGTAATATGTATGCAAAAAGTTATCCGCTTTATTCTCCAGTTTGTACTACACAAATAAAAAAATATCATAATAAAGTGGATATTTATTGATATAAAACCCCATATCATAATAAAATTGAAGTTTATTAAAAATTGTATACGCCATGGTATACCCGAACTTTATCATTATTGATAATTTATTCAGTTGGCATAATTGGTATAACCATATTAATTTGAGTATGATGTGCAAAAATAAAAGAGAATTCACTATGGGTAACAATTAAAGAATTAGAAATTTTGTACGAATTCTCTTATGGTTCTCATTAATTAATAGATCAATTAAAATTGGGATTGAATCGCATGAATACTGGAAATATCAAAGGTGAATATGAGTCCATTCACATGCCATGTATACCACATAAGATGAATCTATGAGATGGTTACATGTGCAATTATTATTAACCCGCAACCTGGATAACTTGCTCAATAACTCAATTTAGAGCATAATTTCCAGATTTTCTATTCAAGATAGTTTATCTTGATAAGTTGGTTTACATCACAATTGGTTTAGCAAGATGATTATTGAGTGCCTTCACTTAATAGTTAAACTATTGCTTATGAGAACAAAGTTATCTATATCAATTTGATATACGTTATATACGAAAGTATATTACATTCTCACCTCATAAGTGCTTCAAGGTCAAGAACCAAATAATTCCATCGTATTATTATTAATGTGCAGTGTATATTTTTAGCACCAAAACGCGTTTCCAAAGTTGAGGAATTAATTTTATTTTTCTAACATGAGGGGGAGACATAATACAACAATTGAAAAAAATTACATTGAATAAATTATTATTTATACATCTAGATCCTCGAAGAAGGTAATATTAACCTGAAGTTCATAAAAATATTCATTTGTAATATTGTCACGACCCTAGTTCACCAATCGTGAACATGTCGTGATGGCACCTAGTCCCCATGACTAGGTAAGCCTAACACGTTGCGGAATATACCAGTTTATGAACATTTAATAAGAATTAACGGAAAATAAGATGAAAGGAATGTAATCCGTGCCGCTTGGCACATACACCAGTAAAATGCACTGTTTAAAACACTGCCAAGACTCGGAATCCCACGGGTAACACAGACTAAAAGAGATCATACAATTGTAGCTCTATGTAAAAGGAGTATCTAATAACTGAACGAAGGAAAGACATCTACTAGCACTAAAATAGAAGGAAGGCCTCCGGATCCGCGGACGTAGCAGATCATACCTCGAGGTCTCCCAAAGCGCTGCTGAATCACCTGGTGTGAGCCTGTCCTGATGTACCTGGATCCGCACAACAAAAGTGTGCAGAAGAGTAGCATGAGTACACCACGGCGGTACTCAGTAAGTGCCAAGCCTAACCTCGATGGAGTAGTGACGAGGAAGGTCAGGGCCCTACTGAGAAACAATAATACAATGGTAATAACAATAATAAGCAGTTAAATGAATAACAATTTCCGAAATAACAACAATAAGATGATTACTGCAATCGTCTACAATTTAAACTAACAACAATAACCAACTCAATAAAACAAGTCCAGGACCTATGGGAATCGAACCCACAGTCCCCTTGACAGTACCTCTAGGGATCTCCGGGAATCGAACCCGCAGTCCCTACCAATAACTCAGGATCTCGGGAATCGAACTCGTAGTCCCTACCAATAACTCGGGATCTCGGGAATCGAACCCGTAGTCCCTTCCAATAACTCAGGATCTCGGGAATCAAACCCGTAGTCCCTACCAATAACTCAGGATCTCGGGAATCGAACCCGTAGTCCCTACCAATAACTCAGGATCTCGGGAATCGAACCCGTAGTCCCTACCAATAACTCGGGATCTCGGGAATCGAACCCGTAGTCCCTACCAATATCACACCGGGTCTCTGGGAATCGAACCCACAGCCCTGGGTCTCCGGGAATCGAACCCGCAGTCCACAAGCACAACAAATAAAGGAATACACAGAGAGAGTAAATTATGCTTAACTATAACTTCACCGAAAAATAGTGCCAATAATTATCAAAAATAAGACAATTAGGCAACTAGACAGTTAGGTACTACCTAATCATGCTTTTCTAACTACTACCGGTAAAATATCAAATTAACACAACTAAAGACAGGAATATCACTCATCGAACATTTTAAATAAAGTATGTGTTCAACAACCAGCGCATGTACACGCCCGTCACCTCGCGTACAAGGCATTTAAATTATCACATAATATCCTAGGGGTGAAAATTCCCCCACACGAGGTTAGACAAGCCACTTACCTCAATTCCGGTACAAAATCGCTAAGAAATAACCCTCTTGCCGCGAATGTCGGCCTCCACAAGTGTAGTATCTGATAAAAATCAATAGAATCACATCAAAACAGGCCAATTCCTCTCTTGGAGCTCAACAATGGCGGTTTTGGTGTGTTAGGCCGCGACTGAAATGTTCTGGACTTAAAGTCACCGCCAGGCCATTTTACTCTACGCGATCGCAGCACTGGGCTTGCGATCGCGATGCACAAAATATGGGCGGCCTAATTTTCCTCTACGCGATCGCGTGATCCTGGACGCGATCGCAGTGAACAACTAAGCAACCCTACGCGATCGCAAACGTACTAACGCGATCGCGAAGAACAAACTCGTCCGGCTCCCCAAACTACCCTACGCGATCGCATACTCCCTCACGCGATCGCACTGCTTCCGACCAATACCCTACGCGATCGCATGAAACCTCACGCGATCGCACTGGTTCAACCTCCAGACTTACGCGATCGCAGGCTTTACTTCGCGATCGCAGAGCTCAAGATTTCTCCCTTACGCGATCGCATGGCCATCTCCGCGATCGCGGAGAGCAAAATTGCTCTACAGATATTGCGGCAGAACAGCAGTGCCTTTTGGCACAAATTGGTCCGTTTGGACCCCCGAATTCATCCCGAGGCTCCCGGGACCCCAACGAAAACCACCAACATACTCCAAAACATGATATGAACTCGTTCAAATCATAAAAACACGTCTAACAACATCAAAACCCATAATTCACATCGAATTCAAGCCTAAATTTCTTAAAACTTTCCGAATTGCACATTCGATCTAAAACCCGACCAAACGACGTCCGAATGACCCGAAACTTTGCGGACATATCCAAATTCACATAACGAAGCTACAGAAATTGTCGGAATTCCATTCCGACCCCGGATCAAAATCTCACCTATCGTTCGGATTCGCCAAAATTTCAACCTTCGGCATTTCAAGCCTAATTGAGCTAAGGACCTCCAAAATACATTCCGAACGCGCTCCCAACCCCGAAATCACCCAACGGAGCTAATGGAACCATCGGATTTCCATTTCGAGATCGTCTTAACACTGTTCCGGTTACAGACCATTTTCTATCTTTAAAGCTCTCATTTAGGGACTAAGTGTCCCAAAATACTTCAAATTTCAGGGCCGACTCTCCCGGCAAACCACAATAGCAGAAATGTACTTAGGGAAATAGTTAAATTAGGGATTGGGGCGAAATTTTCTAAAACGACCGGTCGGGTCGTTATATCTTCCCACACTTAAAGATTCGTTCGTCCTCGAACGAGCATAGAAAACATACCCGGAGTAGTGAAAAGATGAGGGTACTGGCTGCGCATATCCTGCTCGGTCTCCCAAGTCGCCTCCTCGACCGGCTGGCCCCGCCACTGAACCTTTACCAAAGCGATGTTCTTTGACCTTAGCTTTCTGACCTGCCTGTCTAGAATGGCTACTGGCTCCTCAACATAAGACAGATCCTTGTCTAGCTGAACAGATGTGAAATCCAACACATGCGACGGGTCACCATGGTATCTCCCGAGCATGGAGACATGAAATACGGGGTGAACTCCGGCTAGGCTGGGAGGTAAGGCCAACTCATAAGCAACCTCCCCAACACGCCTCAAAATCTCAAAAGGCTCAATAAATCTTGAACTCAGCTTCCCTTTCTTCCCAAATCTCATGACGCCTTTCATGGGCTAGACCTGAAGTAGAACCCGCTCGCCAACCATAAATGCCACATCGCAAACCTTCTTGTCCGCATAACTCTTCTGTCTAGGCTGGGCTGCACAGACACTATCCTGAATTACCTTGACCATGTCCATTGCATCCTAGACCATCTCAGTACCTAGCAACGACCTCGTCCGGCTTAAACCAACCCACTGGGGACCTGCACCTCCTACCATATAGGACCTCATACGGCGCCATCTGAATGATAGACTGATAGTTGTTGTTATAAGCAAACTCCGCCAGTGGCTGGAAATGATCCCACGAACCTCTAAACTCAATCACGCACGCACGAAGCATATTATCTAAAATCTAAATAGTGCGCTCAGACTGGCCATCCGCCTGGGGGTGAAATATGTTGTGTTCAGCTCCACCCGAGTACCTAACTCCTGTTGCACGGCCCTCCAGAACCGTGAAGTGAACTGAGTGCCTCTATCTGAAATGATGGAAACTGGAATACCATGCAGCCGAACTATCTCCCTGATATAGATCTCCGCCAGTCGCTCCGATGAATATGTAGTGCTCACCGGTATAAAATGGGCGGACTTGGTTAGCCGATCTACAATGACCCAAATGGAATCAAACTTCCTAACCGTCCGTGGAAGTCCAGATACAAAGTCCATGGTAATGCGCTCCCATTTCCACTCGGGAATCTCAATCTGCTGCATCAATCCACCCGGACGCTGATGCTCATACTTCACCTGCTGGCGGTTGAGGCATCTAGAAACATAATCAACTATATCCCTCTTCATCCGCCTCCACCAGTAATGCTGTTTCAAGTCCTGATACATCTTCGCGGCTCCCGGATGGATGGAATACCGCGAGCTATGGGCCTCTGCTAGAATCAGCTCTCGAAGATCATCCACATTAGGCACACAGATACGCCTCTGCATCCTCATAACTCCATTATCCCCGATGGTAACATCTCGAGCATCACCACGCCGAACTCTATCCTGAAGGACAAGCAAATGAGGGTCGTCGAACTGACGCTCCCTGATGCGGTCAAATAGAGAAGACCGAGAAACCACACAAGCTAGAACCCGGCTGGGCTCCGAAAGATCCAGTCTAACAAACTGCCTGGCCAAAGCCTCAACATCCATCGCCATAGGCCTCTCCGAAGCTGGTAGATATGCTAAACTCCCCAAACTCTCTGCCCGACGACTCAAGGCATCAGCAACCACATTAGCCTTGCCCGGATGATAGAGAATAGTAATATCATAGTCCTTCGGTAGTTCCAACCATCTCCTCTGACGCATATTCAGGTCCTTCTGCTTAAGCAAGTGCTGCAAGCTCCGGTGATCAGTGTAGATCTCACAAGGAACCCCATATAAATAATGACGCCAAATTTTCAAGGCGTGAACAATGGCGCCTAGCTCTAAATCATGAACAGGGTAATTCTTCTCATGCACCTTCAGCTGTCTCGACGCGTAGGCAATCACCCTACCGTCCTGCATCAATACCGCGCCGAGTCCAACTCGTGAGGCATCACAATATACGGTATAGGACCCCGTACTTGTAGGCAACATCAATATAGGGGCCGAAGTCAAAGCTGTCTTGAGCTTCTGAAAGCTCGCCTCACACTCGTCTGTCCACTGGAAAGGCGCACCCTTTTGGGTCAATCTAGTCATAGGTGCAGCAATCGAAGAGAACCCTCTACGAAACGACGGTAATAGCCCGCCAAACCAAGGAAACTGCGAATCTCAGTAGCTGAGGATGGTCTGGGCCAACTCTGCACGGCCTCCACCTTCCTCGGATCTACTCGAATACCATCACTCGACACCACGTGGCCCAAAAATGCCACCGAACTCAACCAGAATTCACATTTAGAGAACTTGGCATAAAGCTGCTTCTCCCTCAGAATCTGAAGCACTATCCTCAAATGTTGCTCGTGCTCTTCCCCGCTCCGGGAATATACTAGAATATCATCAATGAAGACAATCACGAACAAGTCCAGATAAGGTCTGAACACACTGTGCATCAAATGCATAAAGGCTGTTGGGGCATTAGTCAGCCCAAAAGACATCACGAGGAACTCATAGTGACCATACCGGGTCCTGAAGGCAGTCTTCGGGATATCTGGCTCCCGAATCTTCAGCTGGTGATATCCAGAGCGCAAATCAATCTTCGAAAACACACGTGCGCCCTGTAGCTGGTCAAATAAATCATCAATACGGGGCAAAGGATACCGGTTCTTCACTGTAACCTTGTTCAGCTGACGATAGTC
The DNA here is from genome assembly GCA_032618575.1 of Nicotiana noctiflora. NCBI lineage: Eukaryota > Viridiplantae > Streptophyta > Magnoliopsida > Solanales > Solanaceae > Nicotiana > Nicotiana noctiflora. Next base: position 152,901 of record JASVEL010007019.1, on the reverse strand, counting down.
AATACACATACGCATAGAACCGTCCTTTTTCTTCACAAACAATACAGAAGCACCCCAAGGCGAAACACTGGGTCGAATAAAACCCTTGCCCAATAACTCCTGTAATTGATCCTTCAACTCCTTCAACTCAGGAGGAGCCATACGGTACGGTGGAATAGAAATGGGCTGAGTGCCCGGCAACAAGTCAATAGCAAAGTCAATATCTCTGTCGGGCGGCATGCCCGGAAGATCAGCTGGAAATACATCAGCAAAGTCACGTACCATATGAACAGAATCAACAGAGGGAGAGTCAATACTGACGTCCCGCACATATGCTAGATAAGCAGCACACCCCTTCTCGACCATACGCTGAGCTCTGAGAAAAGAAATAACACGGCTAGGGGTGTGATCTAGAGTACCACTCCACTCAATACGTGGAATGCCCGGCATAGCCAGCGTCACGGTCTTGGCGTGACAATCAAGAATAGCATAATGGGGCGACAACCAGTCCATGCCCAGAATAATATCAAAATCGACCATCCCGAGCAGCAATAGATCCGCTCTGGTCTCAAAATCACAAATGGTAACCAAACACGACCGATATACGCGGTCCACTACCAAAGAATCACCCACCGGAGTGGAAACATAAATGGGGGCACTCAAAGAATCCCGAGGCACACCCGGATGAGAAGCAAAGTAAGAAGACACATATGAAAAAGTGGAACCAGGGTCGAATAGAACCGATGCCTTCCTGTGACTAACCAGAATAATACCCAGTCCCCATGACTAGGTAAGCCTAACACGTTGTGGAATATACCAGTTTATGAACATTTAATAAGAATTAGTGGAAAATAAGATGAAAGGAATGTAATCCGTGCCGCTTGGCACATACACCAGTCAAATACACTGTTTAAAACACTACCAAGACCCGGAATCCCACGGGTAACACAGACTAAAAGAGATCATACAATTGTAGCTCTATGTAAAAGGAGTATCTAACAACCGAATGAAGGAAAGACATCTACTAGCACTAGAATAGAAGGAAGGCCTCCGGATCCGCGGACGTAGCAGATCATACCTCGAGGTCTCCCAAAGCGTTGTTGAATCACCTGGTGTGAACCTGTCCTGATGTACCTGGATCTGCACAACAAAAGTGTGCAGAAGAGTAGCATGAGTACACCACAGCGGTACTCAGTAAGTGCCAAGCCTAACCTCGATGGAGTAGTGACGAGGAAGGTCAGGGCCCTACTGAGAAACAATAATACAATGGTAATAACAATAATAAGCAGTTAAATGAATAATAATTTCCGAAATAACAACAATAAGATGATTACTGCAATCGTCTACAATTTAAACTAACAACAATAACCAACTCAATAAAACAAGTCCAGGACCTATGGGAATCGAACCCACAGTCCCCTTGACAGTACCTCTAGGTCTCCGAGAATCGAACCCGCAGCCCATATCTCAATAAATAATCAATAACTCAGGATCTCCGGGAATCGAACCCGTAGTCCCTACCAATAACTCGGGATCTCGGGAATCGAACCCGTAGTCCCTACCAATAACTCGGGATCTCGGGAATCGAACCCGTAGTCCCTACCAATAACTCAGGATCTCGGGAATCGAACCCGTAGTCCGTACCAATAACTCGGGATCTCGGGAATCGAACCCGTAGTCCCTACCAATAACTCAGGATCTCGGGAATCGAACCCGTAGTCCCTACCAATATCACGCCGGGTCTCTGGGAATCGAACCCACAGCCCTGGGTCTCCGGGAATCGAACCCGCAGTCCACAAGCACAGCAAATAAAGGAATACACAGAGAGAGTAAATTATGCTTAACTATAACTTCACCGAAAAATAGTGCCAATAATTATCAAAAATAAGACAATTAGGCAACTAAACAGTTAGGTACTACCTAATCATGCTTTTCTAACTACTACCGGTAAAATATCAAATTAACAACTAAAGACAGGAATATCACTCATCGAACATTTTAAATAAAGTATGTGTTCAACAACCAGCGCATGTACACGTCCGTCACCTCGCGTACAAGGCATTTAAATTATCACATAATATCCTAGGGGTAAAATTCCCCCACACGAGGTTAGACAAGCCACTTACCTCAATTCCGGTACAAAACCGCTAAGAAATAACCCTCTTGCCGCGAATGTCGGCCTCCACAAGTGTACTTACCCCCGATGATTTCCCGATGATATCCCAGCGTTTCCCCTTCAAAATCCTCTTTTGGAGCTCAACAATGGCGGTTTTGGTGTGTTAGGCCGCGATTGAAATGTTCTGGACTTAAAGTCACTGCCAGGCCATTTTACTCTACGCGATCGCAAACGTACTAACGCGATCACGAAGAACAAACTCGTGCGGCCTAATTTTCCTCTACGCGATCGCGTGACCCTGGACGCGATCGCAGTGAACAACTCAGCAACCCTACGCGATCGCAAACGTACTAACGCGATCGCGAAGAACAAACTCGTCCGGCTCCCCAAACTACCCTACGCGATCGCATACTCCCTCACGCGATCGCACTGCTTCCGACTAATACCCTACGCGATCGCATGAAACCTCACGCGATCGCACTGGTTCAACCTCCAGACTTACGCGATCGCAGGCTTTACTTCGCGATCGCAGAGCTCGGGATTTCTCCCTTACGCGATCGCATGGCCATCTCCGCGATCGCGGAGAGCAAAATTGCTCTGCAGTTATTGCAGCAGAACAGCAGTGCCTTTTGGCACAAATTGGTCCGTTTGGACCCCCGAATTCATCCCGAGGCTCCCCGGACCCCAACGAAAACCACCAACATACTCCAAAACACGATATGAACTCGTTCAAATCATAAAAACACGTCTAACAACATCAAAACCCATAATTCACATCGAATTCAAGCCTAAATTTCTTAAAACTTTCCGAATTGCACATTCGATCTAAAACCCGACCAAACGACGTCCGAATGACCTGAAACTTTGCGGACATATCCAAATTCACATAACGAAGCTACGGAAATTGTCGGAATTCCATCCCGACCCCGGATCAAAATCTCACCTATCGTTCGGATTCGCCAAAATTTCAACCTTCGGCATTTCAAGCCTAATTGAGCTAAGGACCTCCAAAATACATTCCGAACGCGCTCCCAACCCCGAAATCACCCAACGGAGCTAATGGAACCATCGGATTTCCGTTCCGAGATCGTCTTAACACTATTCCGGTTGCGGACCATTTTCTATCTTTAAAGCTCTCATTTAGGGACTAAGTGTCCCAAAATACTTCAAATTTCAGGGCCGACTCTCCCGGCAAACCACAATAGCAGAAATGTACTTAGGGAAACAGTTAAATTAGGGATTGGGGCGAAATTTTCTAAAACGATCGGTCGGGTCGTTACAAATATATTGCAAATCATGCCAGATGCATTTGCTAACCTAAAGAAAGTAACTATATTCTCTATGCTCCTATTAGAATAAGTCCTAGAAGGACAAAGTCTATTGGTACGCTTAAGCATATATCAGCTAAATTTTTTGATAAAGAAGATGAGAAAATAATCATAATAAGAAGGCAAGTGCTCTAGAAGATCACATGACATAACACGTCATAAAACCTCATGATCGGTTCAAGTACCTGAAAATATGAATGAAGGGATCTTTATGTTATGTATTTCTAAAAAATATTATAACCGGTGTAAAATTCTCGTAGACGAAATCTATCATAGCGCTAAGTATAGATGAGTATCTTAAGTCTGTCGAATACAAACACAAAAAATATTGGCTAAATGGAAGCGACACAATTCAAATAGAATTGGTTTCATATGAAAGACATGTAGTTCAAACATTGAATATAAAGTCAATGGTGTTTGCAATTACCTTTATCTATCTTATATATCTAGCATGCCATAAAAACTTGAGATGCATCTAAAATCCATTCATATGGTATGACTTAACTTATATGACAATCCCTTAAAGATTTAAATTGCTTAATGCATATACAGTTCTTGGTCCTGAAGTACCACATTCTAAGTGTAATTTATGCACATATGTATCTTGCTATAACTATAAGCATGATAATATGACAACGAGAATCTCTATGGAGATATTGAAAAGGTCATTCCAGGACATTATATGAAGACATTACATATAAGAACGATGATTTCAAGGTGCAACATATTCATTCAAGTTATTGCGGCTGACTTGTTTATCAAATATCTACCAACGATCTTTTTGAAGATGGTGCACAATATTAGAATGCGAAGACTCAAAGATGTAAATTGATACTCTCATCAGAGGGAATTAGTATGTGTTGTACTATTTTTCCTTACAAGGTTTTGTCCCTTTGAGTTTTCCTTGTAAGGTTTTTAGCGAGACAACTAAAAAGCGTATTTCTAAACACATGTAATCTTTTTCCTTCTATAGATTTTTTCCCATTGAATTTTATTTTAATTAAGATTTAACGAGACACATTATATGTTGAATAAAGATTCAAGGGGAAATGTTATAAATAGTATTTTATTTATGGTGAATGTTTATATGTTAGAGAGATCTTAGGATTTGTTACTTGGTGGCTAAGCCGCCTTTTCCCTATAAATAGCCGGGAAGGGTCCTATTCTATTGATTTATCCCAAATAAATAAGAATCCTCTTTCTTTCTGTGCAACATTCTTCTTTTATGGTTTTATAACATATTCGAAATTTTGGAGGATTTTTTGTCGAACACATGGAGGGGAAGGAATATGCTTTGGCCCTTGATATTAGTGAGATGTGTCTAAAGGGTCGTTTGAAAGGAAGTACGAGTATATTGCAGAATAGAGTATATTAGCAATACAAGTATTTATTTTTTTGGGATTAGTTATACTAACATTAATTATGATGAGATTAATTCTTATCCACGGTCAGAGGCGGAGTCAGGATTTAAAGTTTATGGGTTCGGGGTTCTAGTCCTTTTAAGTCACTGGGTTCTAAATTAATAATTTATACGTATTCAATACATTTTTAAGATAAATACATGAATTAGACCAAAGTGACTGGGTTCTATGTCCACCATTAAATACCATTCAAAGCTTTGCTTTCGGAAATGGGTATTTTTGAACTTGTTAGTTGTTTGGATTGAGTGTTATTCAAATTAATTAAAATTATCAAAAGGAGTTCAAAATTTAAATTTGAAGTGATTTGGAATAGATTTGAGTTAAATTTCAGAAAAGACGCTAGGAGAAGACGAAGTGAGTTTTTTGTATAACTATGTATAATCTTGTATAATAGCGTACATGGGTGTAAAAACACACCTTATACACTATTATATACTTTTATACAAGCATCTATAGACAAACTTCTTCCACGATTTTTAATTGCAATTCTTGTTCAAAACATGTCCAAATTTTCATTAAATGACTTCAAATTTTATGCACAACCTCCATGTACTATTTTTAACAATTCTAAATAACATCCACTTCAAATTTCTCACAAAATCAAATTTAAAATTTAAACCCTCATATTTAAGCTTGTTAAAAATTTAATTTTTACCACCCAAATAAATTTGATTTGTTGAACTAATATTTATCATAGTTATTGATTCGAAAATTAACTTAAAAGCTTGAGGAATCTTTTTTAAAATTAAATAGTAATTTTGAGAACCTATTGGAGTTGGATGTTGAATCTTAGCCTGTTATTTTTGGGCTAGTTGGTTGCAAATTAAAATGGGAAATTACCAACTATGTTCATTTATAAGTAGCTCATTACAAAAATTGGCCAATTGATAAAATATTACTAATATTAGCCAAATTAGCCAATTAGTTATTTGTAGCAAAAAAATATCAAAATTTTACTTTGTTTTGAGTGAGTGTTATTAGAATATATTGAGCACAATTTAAGGAACTTGAATCTTAATTTTGGGATTATTTGGTGATGTTTTAAGGTGGTTTGATTCGAAATTTCGAAGTAAAAGCTGAACATGAAAAAAAATGGTATGTGTATCATACTACGTATCATTGGTGTATCACATATATATCATATTTGTATCAATTGTATATCACATGTATATTCATGTATACATGTGTGTGAGATATATGCGTGATATATGTGTCGCATAAGACTTTTTGAACTCAATTTAAGTACGAATTTCGATACAAAAACCAATCCAAATCACCTCCAATCTTCCTCAAATTTTGTAGATTTACTTATCTTATATTTTCAATAAATCTCAACTATACCCATTGAAAAAATTCTTTTTTTGTTCAGATTTTTGGAATATTATATAAATTTTTGTATTTCATCACCTTACTTGCCATCCTCGTCCATAAAATTTCCTTTCTTGTATCTAATATTGCTAATCACGCTTAAAAATATGAAATGTGATTTTTGCATGTGATTCTTTGAGAGAAAGAACCTTATTATTTAATTATTTAATTTTTGTTGGCTAGTTTTGGTAAGTTTATGACTAATGACTAGAGGTTGGTAAGTTGATATTTATTTGAGATATTTGTGTAAGTTTCCTAATTAAAATATGAGTTATAAAATTAAAAAGTAGGGAGGTCAGCTATTCTAATGTAACCTTTATAAATTAGTGCATGATAAAAAAGTTATTTTACTTGCTATTGGGGTTTGCTCCGTTTCAAGGTCTCTAGTTCGAAACCCACCGGGTGCAAACAATTTCTGAGGGCCATCGGACTGGGTAAAACCTGATTTAACCGTGGTGCACTTGCGGGAAACTCCTTGCCAAGGGCCTGTGCACCCAGGGATTAGTCGGGTCTCGAAGAGACTCGGACACCCGGTGCCAAATCAAAAAAAATGTTATTAATAGTAATAGGTTTTGGAAAAAGACCTGGAGCGTAACTTAAAAAAAAAATGTTACTTATAATATAAAATAACACTGTTAAAATTACGTTTTGCTAAAGATGAGAATAACTGAGAATAACACTGAATATATTAATATGCCACCAATTTCGATATCTCTTATGAATTTAGTTCCCTTCTCCACATTTACTCTATTTTCATTCTTATCTAACTCAAAAGAGTCCAAGATTAAGACACAATCCCTTAAACATATATCTCTATATTTGTCGTATACTCTTCCACTTTCTCTATTCTTTTGTCCTTCTTCTGCCGTTTGTCAAATTTCCACCTTTAAGCCTTGATACAGTAAAACCCCTTCACTCTCCTCCTCCTCCCTTCGCCGCCGCAATGCAAGCTCAATTACTTTCCCCACCCACCTACCACCTTACCCCCACCACCCTCACCGCCACCCTTTTCCCAAAATGTAGACCCCACTTAAAGAAACCACCCACCTTCACCATCAAAGCCACCACCACCACCTCCACACCTCCACCCCCACCACAAACCACCACTCAAAAACTCAACAAATACAGTAGCCGTATAACTGAACCAAAATCCCAAGGTGGGTCACAAGCAATTCTATATGGTGTAGGATTAACTGATGAGGATATGAGTAAACCCCAGATAGGAATTTCTTCAGTTTGGTATGAAGGAAATACATGTAATATGCATTTGTTGAAATTAGCTGAGGTAGTGAAAGAAGGGGTTCAAGAAGCTAATATGGTTGGGTTTAGGTTTAATACTATTGGTGTTAGTGATGCTATTAGTATGGGGACACGTGGCATGTGTTTTAGTTTGCAGTCAAGAGATTTGATTGCTGATAGTATTGAAACTGTTATGTCTGCTCAGTGGTATGATGGGAATATTGCTATTCCTGGCTGTGACAAAAATGTAAGCCTTTTTTTACTTTTTTCTGCAAGAATTTTTTAAAAGTTTGTACCCTTTTGTCCTATTTGTTATTTCTTGATAAAAGATGCAAACTTTGCTATTGTTGTGTAGTAAAGGTGCTAGCTTTGTTATTTTATAGGTATAGTTCTTGAAGCATATGACTGACCCCAACTTGTTTGATAGTGAGACGTAGTAGTTGTTATTGTTGTTTGTAGTTATTTTTATTGTTGTTTGAATGAAGATGCAAGTTGTGGTATCATTTTAATAACCAAGAGGCATATGTTATAACTGAACCAAAATCCCAAGGCGGATCACAAGCTATTCTTTATAGTGTAGGATTATCTAATGAGGATATGAATATCTTCAGTTTGCTGTGAAGGAAATACTTGTGATAAAAATGTGAGTCTTTTTCTACCTTTATTCTACAAGAATAAAAAAAAAGGATACTTTTTTATTGATTTTCTTGATATTTGGGAAATTCTGAGTTAGTATTTGGGCATTGGGAATTATTTCTTGGATAAAAGATGCAAACTTTGCTATTCGTCTTTTGTATAAAAGATGCAAACTTCGCTATTCTTGTTTTGGATAAAAATTCTTGTTTTGGATAAAAGATGCAAAATTTGCTATTATGATGGAGAAAAGATTTCAGCTGTGCAACTTTATAGGCATATTTGATGCATTTGCTGTTTTACTTTCAAAGAATATAATGTCTATGCTTGTGCAGACAATCTTTTGTCTGTGTTCAATCTCTTATAGTACTATATGGATAAGATTCCTGGTTGGTTTCCTGCAGCATTGGATGTATATGTTTCTTTGAAACATGATACTTTCGGTTAGAAGTGTATAGAGAAGTATAATGCTTTTAAGATTTTGCATAAAAGTTTGCGGATAATTTTTTTCCAGTTTGACCAAGCAAAAAAATGAATTCCAGCATATTAGGTGACTTTCTGCTGTGAAGATTTGTTCTGTTATGCAATTACTTGAGAATATCAAGTATTTTTATTTGACATGTTACATGGTTTTTCAAAAAGTTGTTTCTTTGAACTGCTATGGTTATAACTCACTCAAGTGAAATTGTAATCTGTTTCAAGATTTCACATAGCAATTTATGATATAATTCCGGCATGTTTGCGATTTCTCGCAACTTCCTTACTTCCTACATTTTGAGTGTTTCTTTTCACTATATTTTTGCCTATCTGTATGCACATTCTATGGTATTGTAGTTCTATTTTTCCTGGATTGAAAATGTTTGAGACTCTTGTCGGTAAGAGGACCCAAACCATTGAGCTAAATCCCCTAGTCGTTTCCTATTCTTGTCTTTTGCAGCAGCTTTTCATGCTGTATCTCTTTGAAATGATAATCTATTGTTGTTGTATGGCAGATGCCTGGCACAATTATGGCAATGGGAAGACTAAACAGGCCAAGTATCATGATATACGGTGGAACCATTAAGGTCAGATTGGAACACTCATGTTTTAATTCTTTCTTGTGCGTGGAAAGCCTCTCTTCATGTAGAGTAGATGTTATCTTCTGAATTATTGCTGCTTGAAACCATTCCATGGCTTCCAATATTTTGTTGAGAATAATTAAGTTGAATAATTGTGGTGACTAAACAAAAAGGGAGATAACTAGGACAACATGCTTCATTTACTCAGAACTCCCATAATTAATAAGAGAATAGGGAAAAGTAAGACATTTAGTCCATCAAAGAGAGGCGGAGAAGAGAGTTAGCTTGACACGTCTTGGAGTTTGTTTTTCAACTTGTAGGAATATGGAAAAAGAAAAGGGAAAGGAAAGCAGTGTAGCATTTGATATCTACGTTTTGATGTATCTGTGTTAGCCCCATGGTGTAGTGGCTCTTTTGCACCTTCATTTACATGGTCTTTTGCACAGTGTATGCAACAGAACTTGTTTGGTTTACTTGAGGGGTTTCTTTTGTCTTTCCTGCTAAACTTTTTGAGTTGGTATTAAGATTGATCAAATTCTTTGGAAATCCTTTATGTTGATTTTAGGAGATGATATGTTGTTTCCACTATGGCTTGAGCGAAGAAGTTGTATATTTAGTGAAATTTTTTTTCTTCAAGATGATTGTGGTCTGCTGTCTGGTGCAAAGCCACAAGACCATGTATCTTTTTCAATCCAATGATGACAGAGCTACTTATCCGTCTTGTAAATTTCTCGTATATCACTAAAAATTTATTTTTTTAAAATCCCAAAAGCATTTCCGTCTGAATTTTTTTATTTCAAAAGCTTTTGTACAAATTATTAAGAGATTTTCTTATAAAATGTATACAACAACAACAACAACAACAACTACCCAGTATGTTCCCACAAAGTGGGGTCTGGGGAGGGTAATACGTACACAGGCCTTACCCCTACCCGAAAGGGTAGAGAGGCTGTTTCCGGCAGACCCTCGGCTCAGAAAAAGAGAGAGAAAATCAACAAACAAAACAAAACAAAACAAAACAATGTTAGTAAATCCGGGATAAATCAAATAAATAATTATCTAAACATAAAACCAAAAGTAGAATGACATGCAATAATATCAATCGGTTACTACCATAAGAGGCACAGTACAATACATTAATTAACTATAGAGATCGCTACCAAACCCCACTCAGCCCCTAACAGAAGTACTAAGAATTCTAGAAGGCCCTACCCTACAACCCTAATACTAGACCTCCAAACTTTCCTATCGAGGGTCATGTCCTCGGAAATCCCCATTCTAGCCATATCCTGCCTAATCACCTCACCCCAATACCTCTTAGGCCTCCCTCTGCCTCGACTCGCGCCAACCACCGCCAGTCGCTCACAACTCCTCACCGGTGCATCAGGGCTTCTCCTCCGCACATGCCCAAACCACCTGAGTCTCGCTTCTCGCATCTTCTCATCCACTGGGGCCACCCCCACCTTCTCCCGAATAACTTCATTCTTAATCTTATCTAATCCGGTGAGCCCGCACATCCACCTGAGCATCCTCATCTCCGCAACTCTCATTCTCTGGACATGAGAGTTCTTCACAGGCCAGCACTCCACCCCATACAACATGGCAGGTCTAACCACCGCTCTATAAAACTTCCCCTTGAGTTTCTGTGGAACTTTCTTGTCACACAAGACTCCTGATGCGAGCCTCCACTTCAACCACCCCGCTCCTATACGGCGAGTGACATCCCCGTCAATCTCTCCGTCCCCTTGAATCACTGATCCAAGATATCTGAAACTGTCCCTCTTGGCTATGACCTGAGATCCCAGCTTCACGTCCCAGGCCTACTTCGCTCGACTCGGCGCTAAACTTGCACTCTAGATATTCTGTCTTAGACCTGCTTAGTTTAAAACCCTTAGACTCGAGGGTCTGTCTCCAGACCTCCAACCTCGCATTAACACCACCCCTCGTCTCGTCTATCAAGACTATGTCGTCAGCAAAGAGCATACACCATGGCACATCCCCTTGAATATGGCGAGTTAGAGCATCCATTACCAAGGCAAATAAGAGAGGGCTTAGCGCAGATCCTTGATGTAGCCCCACAACCACCGGAAAATGGTCCGAGTCGCCACCCACCGTCCTAACCCTAGTCTTGGCTCCATCATACATGTCTTCGATCACTCTGATGTAGGCTTCTGGCACGCTCTTCGCCTCCAAGCATCTCCACAGAACCTCTCTAGGGACCTTATCGTACGCCTTCTCCAAGTCGATAAACACCATATGCGGGTCCTTCCTCTTATCCCTGAACAGTTCCACCACCCTCCTCACAAGGTGGATAGCTTCTGTAGTAGAGCGACCCGGCATGAAACCAAACTGGTTCACGGATATAGATGACATCTCCCTCACCCTCGCCTCGATCACCCTCTCCCAGACCTTCATGGTGTGACTTATTAATTTGATACCCCTATAGTTGTTGCAACACTGGATATCCCCTTTGTTTTTGTACAAGGGAACCACTGTACTCCATTTCCACTCCTCCGGCATCCTCTTGGTCCTAAAGATCACGTTGAACAACCTGGACAACCACTTTACTCCCGACCTACCCATGCATTTCCAAAACTCCACCGGAATTTCGTCTGGCCCAGTCGCTCGACCCCTACTCATCCTACGCAACGCCCTCAAGACCTCCTCCTCCTCATTGTGCCTGCAGTGCCCAAGGTCTCTAGGACACTCTGAATGCCCCGGCTCCCCTAGCTCTAAGACTCGATCCCCCTCTTCGTTAAGCAGGTCTCGAAAGTATTCCTGCCATCTCCGCTTGACTTGCGACTCCCCCGTCAGAACCCTACCATCCTCGTCCTTGATGCACCTAACTTGGTCTAGATCCCGCGCCTTCCTCTCCCTCACCTTAGCCAACCGGAATAACTTTCTGTCCCCGCCTTTCTCCCCCAATTCCTCGTACATGCGCCCAAACGCTGCATTTTTAGCTTCCGTGACCGCCATTTTCGCTTCCTTCCTCGCCACCTTATAGTTCTCCTTGTTCGCTCTCCTTTCTTCTTCGCTTGAGCTCCCTGACAACTTAGCAAACGCAGCCTTCTTCGCCTCCACTTTTCCTTGGACTACCTCATTCCACCACCAGTCACCTTGGTGCCTGCCTGAATAGCCCTTGGCTACCCCAAGCACATCTCGCGCGGCCTCCCTAACCAAGTTCGCCGTCACTGACCACATTGCGTCCGCTTCCCCAGAGCTACTCCAAGCTCCCCCATCAACTAGCTTCCTCTCCAGCTCCTGGGCTTTCTCCTTAGTCAAAGTTCCCCATCTAATCCGCGGTCGGCCCCGAGAACCCCTCCTCTTCCTCTTCACCCGGAGACCTACATCCATCACTAGGAGTCTATGAAGAGTTGAAAGGGACTCTCCCGGAATAACCTTGCAATCCTTGCACAACCCTCTATCGCTCCTTCTGAGGAGGAGGTAATCAATTTGAGTCCTCGCCGTGGAACTTTTGAAAGTAACCAAATGCTCCTCCCTCTTCTGAAATGACGAGTTCGCGATCAAAAGCTCCGAAGCCCTAGCGAAATCAAGCAACGAAGTGCCCCCTCCGTTCCTAACCCCAAAGCCAAAGCCGCCATGCACCTCACCGTAACCACCAGCCTCCGCCCCAATATGACCATTAAAGTCCCCTCCAATAACTAACTTCTCGGATTGGGGAATACTACTCACCAACTCATCCAAGCCCTCCCAAAAACGCCTTTTAACCTCCTCAGCTAGGCCTGCATGCGGCGCGTAAGCGCTAATGACATTGAGAACACTACCGCCAATAACCGGTTTAATAGACATTAACCTATCATCCACTCGCCTAACCTCAACCACGGACTCCCTAAGATTCCTATCTACCAAAATACCTACTCCATTCTTATAAAATGTATACATAGTCGCTAAATATTCAAATATTCAATAAACGCTAACAAATAAAACAGGAAAAGAAATACATGTATTTCTTGATTGTTCCTTAATTTTCCATTGCATCAAAGAGAAAATTTTTGTTGCATCAAGATTCAAGAAATGCAAATGCAAATGGTAGAGAACTTGTTATAGATGGCGTTGGAGATAGCAATCCAAATAGCGCATTGCGGAGCATGTCAAGCTGGACTAGTCAAGAATCTAAATAGACTAAGCTGTCTTTCTAGGAAAGAAGGTGGAGGGAATATTTAGAGGATGGGAATTGGAATAAGTGAATGAAATAGGAGAGATCACTTTCTTTGGATTAACTGCTAGAAGGAGAGAAACAGAGTGGGAAATATTAGAAATGACATAAGCTGCTTGTAAGCTTCTAAATATCTGCTGTATGACGACTATAAAATGTCAGCGCGTCAATTAGTTCATTGCTTAATCATATGGGTGACCAACTCTCAAGAAATAATGCTAAATAGAAAATGACATAGAAGGTTAACAAGTTTAGACTCTTGCTAACATAATGACAAGTAATGATATTTAAGAGCATTTACTGCATCACATGTTGATCTTTTGTTCTGTTTTCTTCCGAGTTATTGTTGATCCTTTACCTTTTCCTGATTTACAGCCTGGTCATTTTCAAGGGCACACATTCGACATTGTATCCGCTTTCCAGGTATGTCTGCTGAATTGCCAGTTTGCTCTTCTAGTGTCTTCTTATTGCTCCCTTTAGCAATTCTTCTTTGGATGATTATTGTTGTTTAATAATTAAAGCATTTACTTTGAAACGCAGTAAGGAGTTATGGCAAAAGCTTTACTAGATTACTATTCTAATGAAATTAGGAAGGCTATGAAAAGTTCTTAGCCATTTAATTTTCTACTCTGAAACCCAATATGACACATAGATATTAAACATTTCTTAGCCTGTGTCATTCCCTCTAAACATATCCTATTTCTCTTCTGTATATCATCTTCTGTAGGAGGGTGGTCTTTACTGTAGCTTTCAATGATCAGGATGCTGATGTTATTGGGGGATGCGCGCACATGTGTGTGTGTGTATATATATATCTCTGTGTGTGTGTGTGTGTCTGTCTGTGTGTGTATTATCAATGAATGCATTGTTGAAGCACATTTTATGTCCATGTGACATTCTGTGGCTCTGGCTAATCTTTTTCTTGACAAAAAGCCATTCCCATTTATGAGTTGTCAGTAACATCCTTAATTCTTTTAGTGGATACTCTTATTTGTAAACACATTTAAATGTTGTTCTTGCGCAGCTTTTGATGTGCTGGTCATAGTTATTATGGTTTATATGATAGAAACATGCTGTTTGACTTTAAAAGACAGCTTTTTCCTAACATTTTTCAATCACTGATCTTCAATTCTGTAAGAACTTTGGCGGTACCAATTTTCTGCTTTCATTTTACTTACAGGTGTATGGAGAGTATGTTAGTGGTTCTGTTAGTGATGAAGAAAGGATGAATGTAGTTCGTAATTCATGTCCTGGTGCGGGGGCTTGTGGTGGAATGTATACAGCAAACACCATGGCATCTGCTATTGAGACATTGGGCATGTCACTGCCTTATAGGTATAAAAATGTGATGTAGTTACTTAAACTTTGTTTATCAAGAATTATTGCTAACGAGTCCTTTCTTCGTCTCCTTTTCAAAACCAAAGCTCTTCCACACCAGCTGAAGACCCACTGAAGTTGGATGAGTGCCGCCTAGCGGGAAAATATCTTCTGGAATTGTTGAAGATGGACTTGAAACCTCGAGATATCATCACAAAAAAGTCACTTCGAAATGCAATGGTGATGGTCATGGCGCTTGGTGGATCAACAAATGCTGTACTGCATTTAATTGCTATTGCAAGGTAGCAACTTTTCTGCGGAGTTACTTTACTTTTGCTATGAGTATGTGTGTCATGATTTGTATATCTCCACAGATCTGTTGGCTTGGAATTAACTCTAGACGACTTCCAGAAGGTTAGCGATGCGGTTCCCTTCCTTGCCGATCTGAAGCCTAGTGGAAAATATGTTATGGAGGATGTGCACAAGGTTTGTAGAATACTATGTTTGCCAATATATTTTTAGTTTTGGTTATATGGCATTCACTTGTGTTGATTTTGTTCTGATGAATGAGCTTAATTATGTAGATTGGAGGTACACCTGCAGTCATTCGCCACCTGTTGGAGCTTGGGTTTTTGGATGGGGACTGTATGACTGGTAATTTTCTTTGATGATTATTAGTAGATATTTTGTTGTACTGGTCAATCTAATAATTGGTGGTACTCATTTGACTGACTCCTTGATTTGTAGTCACGGGAAAGACTCTTGCTGAAAACGCAAAGCTATTTCCTTCTTTAGCTGAAGGTCAGGTAGGTCTTTTTTCCAACGGCTGCTTTCCATTTGCTGCGGTGATTTTTTTGTCATAGGTTTGTTGCCTCCTGATAGGAATTAGGATACTCAGTTTTTTCCATCTTACTTTGTTTTCTAGCAAATTATAAGACCATTGTCCAACCCCATCAAAGAAACGGGCCACATTCAGATATTATATGGAAACCTTGCACCAGACGGCAGCGTGGCAAAGATCACTGGGAAAGAAGGGATGTACTTTTCTGGTATGTTATATTATTTAGAACTAGAATTTAATATGTTTTTGCGTCTTATATGCTGTTTGTTTGCCTCTTGAAAATATAACAATCACGGGAACTTGTGCATCAGGCCCCGCCCTAGTGTTCGAAGGAGAGGAAGCTATGATTACGGCTATCTCAGAAGACCCTTTGAGATTTAAGGCAAGCAAGCTAATCCCTTTCCCTGTCATTTTTTTTTTTAATTTACTTATGTCCTGATAAACTGTGCAATAGAGTGGGAGACTACATAAGTGCAAAAGCATCAATTTCGATGGAGCATTAGAGCATTCGTAGCTCAGACAAGACCCGTGCATTGCGTAATAGTAAATATTGAATTTTTGGAAGTCCAATAGACAAAAGGGTTACAAACATTTACTATTAAATCAATACTATCTTGGATGGATCATTTTAAAATTTTCCCTTTTCTAGCATTTTGATAATTAAAAGAATATGAAAATATCAACACGTGAAAGTTTTTTTTTTCCTTTTGAGGTATTTTGCCTAAGCTCTCGCATGTTAACCTATTACAACAACAATAAACCCAGTGTTTTCCCACAAGGCATGTTAACCTATTACTACTATGAAATAAGCCGTGGTCTCATTTTCTATTCATACGTGTATTTCTTGAGGCAATGGTGTCATTGTGTCCATTATGGGTTTTTTCCTCTCTTCCCAGGCACAGTGTTTATGCATGCCAATAGGCTTTCCGCAACAGAAACATCTGAAACATAAATAGGTTTTGATGAGGCAGCAAAGAAGTAAAGATGGAATCGCTGCTTTGTTTATGTGTCTTGTTGTATAAACTTACACTCTGCCCTATATATATACATATATATGTATGTATGTATGTATGTATGTATATATTTGGACGAGTTCCTGTAGATAAACATGTTGGAACTTCCGGTAGGTAAGTATATATATTGTCCAAGTATCATGCCACTGTGTTACTTCTGCTGATTTCTTCAGTTTCATCTCGCATTTGGTCCCGAGACTTCCATTACATTTTCCTAAGTAGTAAAGTGTCATTTAAGCATTCTTTTACTCCAAATTCACTTCTGGAAAGCTGAAACAGTCAGTCATTAGTGATTTGTTTTTCCCTTTTCTGTTTGTTGGAAAGTAACTGCCTGCAATAGTTTGAGCTTATTTTCGAGCCCGTTCCAATATGGTGGATATTTGGTAGTCCACACATCTTATCTGCACACCATCTTTCAGGGAAAAGTTGTTGTCATTAGAGGAGAGGGACCTAAGGGAGGACCAGGAATGCCCGAAATGTTGACACCAACAAGTGCCATTATGGGTGCAGGTCTTGGGAAGGTACTATTTATTTCTTCCTTGTCTCTTATATTTCCGTACTAGGCAAAACTTTTAAATGACATGTATTTCGTTAAAATTATATGGTGTAATTCTCTTTGTCTTTCTATTAGGATTTCATTTTGAAATCTGTTGCATGGCCTTAGCTCCTAGCTATTGGTTTTTTCATCTTAGTGAATGTTTATTTTGTTTTATTTTGGACCATAGGATTGTGCATTACTTACTGATGGAAGATTTTCTGGAGGTTCTCACGGATATGTTGTTGGACATATATGTCCTGAAGCACAGGTACATTAGTATTTCAGGTCATGCATATTTTGTTCCTTCCCATTTAAAAGCTTGACCACTAGGTCCACAATATAAGCACCTCATCTGATGCAGTTAAGAGTTATCTATACCTATAAAAAGGAATGCCAGGAGAAGTTTGATGGTGCTGTCGAAAATCCTTGTTCACACACACAAAAAAAAAAAAAACTGTCAAATATGATCAACTACTATTACAGTTCTTAGTTTTGAGAACGCAATCACTAGCTTGCAGTTGCCAAAGTTTCTTCTCTAATATTCCCATCACAATCACTAGCATAGCCAAACTATTCTTGTTTGTTGTCTGAGCGTCCAATGTTCTCATGAAGACGTGATTGATACTTAAGCAGTCGCCTTTATTTACTAAGTTGTTAAATATCGTATTTCCTTTCAAGGAAAACATGTCACAGAAATATTAGCATGTGATAGCAGTACTAAACATTCAGAATGACATAGAAGAGCCTGTTTAATCTTGGTTTATTGTCATTAAAAATGTGCAATTCAAATCCTCACCAGGAAGGAGGTCCAATCGGTCTTGTTCAAGATGGAGACGTAATAACAATTGACATCCAGAAGAAGAAAATGGACGTTCAGTTATCAGACGAGGAGTTTGAGCAGCGTAGAAAGAATTGGACTCCGCCTGCATATAAAGCCGACCGAGGGGTTCTCTACAAGGTACGTAATTATTTTGATATTAGAG
Organism: Nicotiana noctiflora; assembly: GCA_032618575.1. Classification (NCBI taxonomy): domain Eukaryota; kingdom Viridiplantae; phylum Streptophyta; class Magnoliopsida; order Solanales; family Solanaceae; genus Nicotiana; species Nicotiana noctiflora. The sequence continues at coordinate 134,890 of JASVEL010007019.1, read as the reverse complement.
AGATGTTAGACACAAAAGGCGTTATACTGACATAATTATTTTTTCTCTCCAGTATATCAGAAATGTGCAATCTGCTTCCAAGGGATGTGTTACTGATGAATAGACAAGAGAATCATTTTTTATGAAAGCATAGAGTGAACCTGGGAAAAGCTTGATTTGTAGATTTTGCATGAAGCTGCAATTGGGGCATCTTCGCGGCTCGTAGCATATTTGTTATAGAGGTTTATCCCATTTATGTTTTCAGGTGTGACTCATATACAATGGTTCTTGTTTAGAGGTAGTGAGAGCATTGTTTTCTTCTGTTCTTTTTCCTATTTTGTAATTCTGGATATCTAGTTGTTCATTGGTTTTGATTTGAATTGTATAATGCTTGGTGAAATAATATTGGTAAAGGACAATCACTTCTACTTTTGGAAATTCCCAGGAGTTTGAAGTATCTCTGAGATTTTTTGTTGTCTGTGAGTTTTAGTTCATTGCCATAGGTTTGGTCTGATGTTGTGCTCAACATGATCTTATGCTCAGAAATCAAAATCAGAAAATGTCCGATGAATTTGGCTGACTTTAAGTTGAACAGAACATACTAAAACATTCCTACTCATGAGAGCAAAACTGTTTTCTGCCACGTTTCATATTGAAATTGAGAAAAGAACAGCTCAGTACTCTGTATTTGCGTCCGGTTCGGGGAAGGGCATCACTTTAAGGATGTGATGTGGATAGTTTACTTTAATGCAATTATTAATGATTGCTTCTACGGTTCGAACTCGTTTCACGGAGACAACAAAACAACAATAATGATGACTCTGACACTAGTAGGGTTTGGGGAGGGTAGTGTGCGAGCAAATCTTATACCTATTCCGGAGTACAAAGGCTACTTTTGAAAGACTCTTGGCTCAAGAATCCAAAACGAGACAATATTAGTACTACCACAGAAATTATAGGAAAAATAGCAACATGAAAATCAGAAGATAGATGCAAAGCAATAGTGATAGTCAATAAATAGACCTGGCAGTATGAGAAAAGAAAGAGTAGTAAAACATAGTTGCGGAAGCCAAATGTATATAGGGGGAATAAGTCACAACCACTATACAAAAAATTAGGCAAAATACATAGTTTACCCATTGACCTTGCACCCAAATCACTGTTACACACCTCTCGATCACGGGCAACCTTTTACATACCCAACCTTTTGAAAGTGTGTCTAATACACACTACTTTTTTCTTGACCAATTTTCTAAAACATGTGTAATTTCATGCTCCAATCAAATAGTGACACGTGTCATTAACTTACTAAAAAGGAAAAACCTTTAGATTATGAATAGATCCCATCTTTTTCATTAAATCCATCACCATGACTGCCAGCGATGCATCACCCCTAACCTCACATCTCCATTAAAATTATTTTTCTTTCACTCTAAAAGAATCCCATAATAATAATAATCAGGATTAATTTCTTCAAGTAAGAAGGCCTACACATTTACTGTCAAACTTATTATCTTTTTGCTAAAATCTTTATATTCCATTTTATTCTTCATAAAATCAAGAATGGCAAACCACCATACAGGGCAGAGAAGGTTGCCGCTGGTGGCCAAGGCGGTGGCTAAACTAAAAAAAGTTGCAGACAACAGTGACGGCTCTAATTGAAGACAACATCGACCATTGATTCACCTTTTCATCAACCAATCTCCATTAATATGGAGAAACCCAAAAGATATCTCTTCCAAAAAATACTATCTCTCTACCTTTGAAATTCCATAGGCCATCAAGCTTCATTATTGGACTCTTCACAAGAAAATAAATAAAGGTCGGTCTAGGATATTGGGGGATTGTGAAAGACAAACATGGGAGAATTTTTTGTTTTGTTGAAGAATGAAAAAAATAAAATAAAAGAAAAAGGAATAAAAGAAAGAAAAGAAAAAGGAAAATCAATTTGTACCGTTAGATAAACTTTGTTAGATCTGAATCGTTTAAATAAAATATCAGATATATATTTTTGTTTCTTCACACGCCTTGTTTTGTTGGTAAAACACGCTCTGGCCACGTAAGTAAAGTAATGTGTATTAGGCATACTTTGAAAAGGTTGAGTGCGTAAAGTAATTTTCATCCACAAAAAGTGTGTAACAGGAATTTCGTCCATAATTCAGGGGGTAACTTATGTATTTGCCTTTTAACAATTCTTGAGAAGAATATTTTAGAAATATTTAGGAGTAATTTTATGAATAATCAATGAACTTAAATTAATTATACTAAATTTTATTGAACTACTTTTTGCATTAAAAAAAATAACTTAGTACACTTAGGCCTCATTTATTTTTTTAAAATTAAGTCCTCTAAACTGAATACACACCTGAATATCAAGATGTGTATAAAGATTAAGACATTTGAATCTGAATACACATATGAATACATTAAGATGTATATTATGATCTGAGTAGAAGTAATTAAGACTGTTTTATTTTTAACATCTGAATGTATAAATCTTTAATTGAAAATTAATAAACATAAAAATTAAATAAAATACTAACTAATCTAATATTCTATCAATAAAATATGTAATTTCTTAAAATATGATAGTTGTTGGTTGTGATGACTGACGGGTGAATGCCAACAAAGGTGGTAGTTGGTTGTAATTTTTATTGATGATGGTGGTTCATAATAGTAGATGATTAGTAATGGTTGCAATTATGATTGAGAATGGTGGTGGTGGGTGGTGGTAGTAGTTTTGACTGAGGAAGGTGGTGGGTGGATGGTGGTAGGTTATAATGATGGGCAGTGCCGGTTAAGGTTGTTGATGGTGATGGAGTGGTCAGTTATGGTAGTTGAGGTGGATGCGTATTGATTGTAGGTGAAAATAATGGTTGTCAGAGTGGTGGGGATAGTGGATGGTTGATCACGCACGGGATCGAATCCTCAGAGAGTTAAACTACCAACTACAATCTTCAAAACCCAATAATCTTCCGAATCAGCTTCACAAATATTCAAATATCCTTTTGAGTATTTCTTAATAACTACTTTTGCAAAGAACTAAATAACTGGAAAAATAACTAAATATGTTATAAACAAGAATGAGAAAGACTAAGGTGATGATTTTCCTTATTGATGGAATCCCTTCTGTTTATGCTCATACAAATTTATCAATATCTCTCTATCAATCGTGAATAATATTCCTACCGTAAATCTCTCCGGAGTAATCATAGTAATTTACTATTGTACTCTTCCGAGTTACCGTAGCTTGCTATAATTATCACAATTCACATTAGATTACACCCAAGGTTTCGTTATTCCTAATCCCACCTTTAGACCCGCAATTATAGATTCCTCTAATAATCTAGGAATGGTGTTGTTCAACAATAACCTAAATATGCATTCGTTTCCAAGTTATGCACACTAAATGCTAATTGAGGATCCTATCAGTTAACTACAACAAGAACGAAGTTGAACAAATAGAGATTAACTAACAATTTGTATTCACATAAATCAGAAGTTCATCAACCAATAGGTTCCATCACAACCTTAGATAGGAATGTAGCTACTCATAACTATGAAAGCAAAAGATAGAATAGATTTCATAATGAGAATTCAAAAGAAAAGTAAGAGATATGTTTAGAGAATTCTCTCACACTAGTTTCCTTGCAAAAGTACTCAATAATACAAAACTTGCCTTCTTTGGCAGCCACTAAATAATAAATAAGATAATAAAATAACAATAAAGAAACATCAGAATTTACGAGGTTCGGCTAATTTTTTCTACTCACCGGACATAATTAATATTTTATTCCACTCCAAAATACAAGTGAAATAATATTAAAGACAGGAGATACAAATGGCTTAAGAAGATAAGAATGCAAATGAGAGGTGTGTTTAAATCCTAAATATTAGGCCTCCTTTTATATGGAGAAATCTTCCCCAAATGAAGTCCCTCACCGATGTGGGAGTTTGACATTTCACCAAATCTCTACCTTGGCAAAATTCCACATCTTCATTTTTTCTCTCAATAACAAAGTTTTGTTGTGTCTTCATCTTCAATCTTTAGTGTTCAACAATGTTGAAGTATGAATTTTCTTTACCGTGACTCCACCTTCTTCAATAATTTCTCGTACGAAATGATACCAAACATCAATATGCTTCGTCCTTGCATGATAAACTTAGTTCTTCGCTAATTGAATAGCACTTTGACATCAAAAAAATTGTGATACTTTTTTGTTCAACACCAAGCTTCTTTAGCAACCTTTAAAGCCAAATTGTCTCCTTCACAGCCTCTGTAATAGCCATGTACTCTGCCTCTGTTGTAGACAAAGCAACAGTTGACTGCAATGTAGACTTCCAACTAACTGGTGCCTTTGCAAAAATAAATACATAACCAGTAGTTGATCTTTGTTTGTCCAGATCACCTGCAAAATATGAGTCACAATATCCAACTACAGACTGATTGCCTTCCTGCTCAAAACTAACCCAACATCTAAAACATTATGAATATACCGTAGAACTCACTCCACATCTTTCCAATGCTCCTTTCCTGGATTATGCATATATCTGCTAATAACTCCAACAACTTGTGAAATGTCAGGTCTCGTACAGACCATTGCATACATCAAGCTACCAACATCATTTGCGTATGGTACCTTTGGCGTGTACTCTCGTTCAACTTCATCCTTTGACGACATAGTAGTACTTAACTTAAAATGGGGAGCAAGTGGGGTACTAACTGGCTTAGTCTAGTCATCTATGCCAAAACGTTATAGTACTCTATTCAAATATTCTTTCTGAGATAAACAGAGTTTCTTTGAACGTCTGTCTCTTATTATCTCCATGCCAAGAATTTTCTTTGCCTCACCCAGATCCTTCATCGCGAACTCCTTCTTCAGTTGAATCTTCAACTTATCAATTTCTTCTGAATTTTTGGAAACTATCAACATATCAACAACATACAGGAGAAGATATATAAATGAACCATCTTTAAGCTTGCGCAAATACATACAATGATCATATTTGCTTCTTTTGTACCCTTGCTGCAACATAAACTTGTCAAATCGTTTGTACCATTGTCTAGAAGAAGATTGTTTCAATCCATACAACTATTTTTCAAGTTTTCACACCGTATTTTATTTTCCAGCAACTTTGAATCCCTCTGGCTGAGTCATATGGATTTCCTCCTCCAAGTTTCCATGTAAAAACGCAATTTTTACATCCATCTGAACTAGTTCCAAGTCCAACTGTGCTACTAAAGCCAAAATAATTCTAATGGAGGAATGTTTTACAACTGGAGAAAATACTTCATTGTTATCAATTCCCTCCTTTTGAGAATATCCTTTAGCCACCAATCTTGCTTTGTAGCGAACATCTTCTTGGTTAGAAAATTCTTCTTTCTTTGCAAATATCCATTTGTACCCAATTGCTTTCTTTCCCTTCGGGAGATTGGCCAATCTCCATGTATGATTCTGATGAAGGGACGGTATTTTATCATTCATGGCAATCCATTTATCTTTTTTATTAACTTTGGAATGCATCTTTATAAGTGGCAGGAACATCATCAGCTGCAATTGCGGTTGCACAAGCAACCGTCTTTATGAGACAAACCAGTTTCGTTACTGTCCTTTTTGGCCTGCTAGTTGCTATTGATTCAAGTTGTTGTTGAGGTTCCTAAGTTATAATCTCCTCTACTGGCTATTCTTCCAGAGGGTAATCTTCATTTGTCTCCTCCTCTGCTTCTTGTGTAGGAAAAATAAATTTTCCCTCAAACTCCACCTGCTTAGAAGCACCATCATCTTGTTTGGTATCTTCATTTGTTATATTTTTTACCATAGCAATTTCATCGAATGTAACATCCCTGCTGAATATTACTTTGTTTGTCACAGGACACCATAAGCGGTATCCTTTGACTCCAGATGTAATCCCCATAAAATTAGCCTTCTTTGCCGTTGGAACCAATTTTGACTCTATCACATGATAATATGCAGTTGAGCCAAATATGTGCAAAGAGTCATAATCTACAGCAGGCTTTCTATACCATTTTTCAAATGGTGTCTTGCCATCAATAGCAGCAGATGGTAGACGATTAATGCGGTGGCATGCATATGTAATTCCTCAGCCCGAAATTCTTTGCCCAAGCCAGCATTGGACAACATACGCGGTACCTTCTCCAGCAAGGTCCGGTTCTTACATTCTGCCACTCCATTCCGTTGTGGTGTATGTCTGACAGTGAAGTGTCGGACGATGCCATTATTTTCACAGACCTTATTGAAATGATAATTTTTGTATTCACCACCATTATCTGTGTGAATACACTTGATCCTCCTGCCTATTTGATTCTCCACCATTGTTTTCCATTTGAGAAAAATTCCCAGCACTTCATCTTTGCTCTTTATTGTATACACCCACACTCTTTGGGAAAAATCATCAACAAAGGTTACAAAATAGTGCTTCCCACCCAATAAAGGTGTTTTGGAAGGACCCCAAATATTAGAGTGTACATAATCCAAAATGCCTTTAGTATTATGGATTGCTGTACCAAATTTAACCCTTGTTTGTTTCCCTTTGACACAATGCTCGCAAACTCCAAATTGCAAGCCTTTACTCCCTTTAACAATACTTGATCTGATAGAGTTTCAAGGATTTTTCTCCAGCATGTGCCATAGCCTGGTTTCTTCTGCCTCTTTTTTGTCACTGGACGTTACAGTCGCTGTCCCAATAACTATACTACCAATATAACAATGCATATTATTGTTCTTTCGATTGGACTTTATTACCACTAGTGCACCAGAGCATACTGTCATCAACGATTTTGAACCCTTTTGATTCTAGGGCTCCCACAGAGATGAGATTCTTCTTTAAATCTGGTACATATCGAACATCTGTTAAAGTTTTGATCATTCCATCATGGTTCCTTAATCGTATTGAACCAATGTCATATGAGGTAAGAGGGCTATTATCTGCTGTGTGGATGACTCCATATTCTCCGTCTTGAAATTCCACGAACCAATCCCCGGTGGGACACATATGATAACTACAAGCCGAGTCAATCAACCATATGTCTAATGATGTTGATGGCTCTGTTGTAACTAATGAGAAGTCTGAATCATCATAATCAGCTACATTTGAATTCATAATGGCATTTATATTGTTATGGCTGGCCTTATTCTTCAACTTCGGACATTCTTTCTTCTAATGCCACTTTTCTCGACAAAAGGCACATTCATCTTTGCTGGGTTTAGATCTTGACTTATATCTTCCTTTCTTTGTCCTCATTTGATTTTGAGAACGACCCCTCACAAATAGTGCTTCTCCTTCTCCGCCATTCTATTTTTCTCGCTTTCTTTGTTCATAGCTGTACAAAGCCGAACAAACTTCTCTGAGAGAAACTTTGTCATTTCCATGGAGTAGAGTAGTTTCAAGGTGCTCTTACTCATCAGGAAGTAACACCAACAACATCAAGTGTCAGCAATATGTTATCATTGGCATCCTCGCTTATGACAAGAATTGTGTCAAATGCAAAATTTGTGGTAGAAATTTTTGACGGGCCCGGACATTTTGGAATGTGGCAAGGCGAGGTTCTAGATGTCATTTTTCAACAAGGGCTTGATCTAGCCATTGAAGAAAAGAGACCAGATGCTAATTATCAACCGTGTTGCTTGCGGCACGATTCGATCCTACCTTGCTAGAGAGCAGCAACATCCATACACAAAGGAAACTTCTGCTAGTAAATTATGGAAAGCTCTGATACCAATTATTATGAAAGCCAAATGTATATAGTATGAATAAGTCACAACTTCTATACCAAAAATTATGGCAACCACTAAATAATAAATAAGACGATAAAATAATAATAAAGGAGCACCAGAATTTATGAGGTTCGGCTAATTTTGCCTACTTCTCGGACACAACCAATTTTTATTTCACTCTAAAATACAAGTGAAATAATACTAAAGAGAGAAGATACAAATGCCTTAAGACGACAAGAAGGCAAATGAGAGGTGTGTTTAAATCCTAAACATTAGTCCTCCTTTTATAGGGAGATATCCTCCCCTAAATGAAGTCCCCCACCAATGTGGGAGTTTGACATTTCAACAAACACAACATTGTCACAGTTATCTTAAATAAAACTCTTACCAGACTAGGTTCACAAAGGTACAAAGTAAAGCAAGACTCAACTGCCTCGATCTCCACAGCTTCTTGTCAAGGTCCATGTCCTCGAAAATCTGAAGCCTCGCCATGTCCTGTCTGATAATCTCTCCCCAATACTTCTTAGGCCGCCCTTTTGCCTCTTCTTGTGCCCTTACAGCCAGCCACTCACACTTCCTTACCGGAGCATCTGGGCTTCTCTGTACATGCCCGAACCATCCGAGCCTCGCTTCCCGTATCTTGTCATCAATGAGAGCCACACACACCTTCTCCCGAATATCATCATTCCTAATCTTATCTATCCTAGTGTTCCCGCACCTCCACCTCAACATCCTCATTTTTGCTACTTTCATCTTCTAGATATGTAAGTTCTTAACAAGCCAACACTCAGCCCCATATATCATATCCAATCTAACCACCTCTTTATAGAACTGACCCTTATCGATTTCAATTTCGATTTTGTCCTCTTCGGTTATCGGTTTATCAATAAATCGATAAGATATAAAAAAAAAGATAAATATACCGTGAAGATGTATTTTTTTTAATTTTGTATTATTGGAGTGTTGGTGACATACATTTGATCCCTTACTTTAGTTTCACTGCATGTGCTTGTTGACACAATTTTTATGTTATAAACAATATTCGTCTTATTTTAGCTTCTTTTTGTCCATATTAGTTAGGCGTATTTTTCACGATATACTTTTCAAGGAATCCCGCAAATTTTCTTATTGGTGTAATCGATAACCGAATCGATAAGCTCCAAAAATCGATAAATCGAATTCAAAAAAGTAAAAAACTTTATTGAAACGATAACGATAAGCATATGTACAAATCGATAATCGATAAGTTAGGGTCAAAATCTAATCGAGAAACCAAACGCACATCCCTAAAGTAGATAATCTTAAAAAGTTTACGTTGTAAACAATTCATACATTATTATTAGTGTATATAAGTTAAAGGACGCGGGGAAAGGTCGGCATGAAATGGAACGAAAAGCAACAGCTGGTTGATGCTATTTATAAACGAACGGCGTCGAATAGCTAGCAAACTACCTATCCTGCTTATGGATTTCACGTAAGGCAATAATATGCCATGTAACGTACTTTTCTGCAAGGGAATATGCACCTCCAACTGTACATTTTGCACTATTATCAGCTTACACCATGGAGTCTATGATCTTGCTTTTTTTTTTTTTTTATATCATATCAACAACTTGACTCTAAATAGGTCAACAAAAACTCCATATAATATCCCCAAATAAATAACAAACTTCAATTTTAACATGTAGTTTGTTGTCGGTAAGAAAAATTTTGAAATCGAAATCGATAAATCGATAAACTGATAACAAATAATTGATTCAATTTATTGATAAACCGATTCGAATATAAATCTAATTTACAAGACTATGACAATATGTAATAGTTCATACTAATCCTAATTTGGTAATTGAAGAAGAATTAGTAAACAATCTACTATAAAATTGAAATATTGATACTAGTGTAAGTAGTGAACGAAAGCTTTGGAGCAATGATAAAGTTATCTTCGTGTGATCTATGTATCATTAATTTGAACTGTGAAATCAATTATTAATGCTTGCATAAAAATTGACTGTCTAGATTACTAACCCTTTATATGCGGCTCTTTTCCCGACTCTATAGAAAGAAGTAGCATGAGCAAGCATATGACCTATTGAATTACTGACAAAACAATACCTATTGAATTACTGACAAAAGCATTTGACGGAGTGAATATATTTTCTTCACCTTTAATTAGAGTCTTACGTTCGAGTTTTTGAAATAAAAAGAAAAAAATATGGCAGGAAATGCTTCACTTTTAATAATTTTACGTGACGCGGATCTGTTAAGACCCTAAAACGAGCATGAGACGTCAGATGAATAAAACAAAAATAATAAAATAATATAATTGATCATGAGGCTTGCCACACGTCCATAGGTGGCTTGTGTGTAGTAAGCAGAACGGCGTCGAGATGCCACGTTTATTATCAAATTATCATCGTAAATTTAAAGGTGAATCTAGGATTAAAATTTAGCGAGTTTAATTTTTAAAATTTTTAATATTTAACTTATTAATATAATTATAATTATGAATTTAAATTCAATATTTAAAATTTTTTAGTAGGTTTTATATGTATATATCTATATTTTGAATTGAAAATTATGAATACAGTTGAAACCGCCGATAGGTTATATCCGTCCATAATCATGGTTACAAAGTATTGCTACTTTACTTTATTACCTAATCACAAAGAGTAAAAATTACACGAGGCGTCTTATTTGGTCGCCCCCATTTAATTTATACTCATTTTTTTTTAAAATTTTAATTTGTACTCACTTTTTAAACAACTTCAGCCTCCTTTCTCCTTCTCATTTTCCTCTTTAAAGTTGTAACTTTCTGATTGTGAAAATGTTCTAGTAATTGACATAGGTTATGGAGAATTCTTGACAAAGTTTATTCTTCAGCTATCTATTTTAAATAAATATTTCTTATTATTGCTCAGAATTCCTTTTAGTCGTAAGTACTAAAAACTCAAATGCCAAATACTACCTGTTTGATTTCACAATAACTTAGATTGCTATATGATGTGTATTCATACATTGAAAATCGTGTCGTGGATTGCCATACAATGTGATTCCCGCTTTGAAGATTATTGTGGATTTATATAATAATAAATAGCAAAAACTTCAGCTCTAGAATCGAAGTTCACCAGTTACAAAAATAAAAACTTCAGCTCTAGAGTTGAAATTCGCCAGTTACAAAATAATATTTCAGCTCTAGAGCTGAAGTTTGCCAGTTACAAAAATAAAAACTTCAGCTCTAGAGCTGAAATTCGCCAGTTAAAAAATAAAAACTTCAGCTCTAGAGCTGAAGTTCGCCAGTAACAAAAATAAAAACTTTAACAATTACAAACAAAAACTTTAGCAAATAGAGAACAAAATTTCATCTACTATCATTAAGTTCAACAATTATGAACAAAAGCTTCTGCACACTTGGTTCAACACACTTGCTACTTCAGTCCCGTCTACTAGAATGCTGAAGTTTTGCGTGATTCCTTTTGCTACTTCAACCCCGTATACTGAAGTTACACGAAAAAATAAATATACTTATAAATTTTTTATTTTTATTATAAGAAAAGCACAGGTTAAAACGTAACCAAAAAACGAATATAGATGCAATGCCTCTCACGGAGTAGTGATCGGTTGAAATGCAAGTTGGTTGAGTTTCAATGTTTTTAAAATTGCTTATGCAAGCCTAAAGTATGTCGTCGTAAAATAAAATTATAAAAAATAAATAAATAATTAAATAAAAGAAAGTATGAGGAAACAGACGTGTGTCTTGCTGTAAGAACCTGAAGCCTATGGGCTCTACCAATTCAGCTTAATATAAGACGGCGCCAACAGTTCCAAAAGAGCAGTTCAAATTTAATTATTAGTTCAAAATTAGTAAAGATAACTAAATAAAATAAACTATTTAAACTGTTGCATAAGTTGCTTATTCAAAATGGTATTGTATTGGTCAAAATTTGACCCGTTATGGTCGGCCTAACCGATATTCCGTCCAAGCGACAAGATCATGGAAGACGACATGGTTTGCTCCATAACCCCATACTCAGAATACCCGCCATGACAAAGAAGGATACTCAGGGAACGGCGAAAGCGGACGTGATGTAAAAGTGTATTGACCCAAGAACATAGTGAGAATTCTATAACTATATACAGGGAGGGTAGGTTTCGTTGAGAGGGGGCTTTTTCTCTCTCTTCCCTCGCCTCTATAATCTTCTTAGAAAAAGGAAGACAAAGTCATCTTCCATGAACGATAAAAAGTAATCTATCTCCATCGATTAATAAAAGAAGAAATGAAAATAATCAACAAAAATTGATCACCCCTATTTCTTCTTATGCATTATTTTCTAATCTGTTTATGGATCTGAAGGTTATTATGCTTGACTGAGATTTACCTCTTCATCTTTGTTAATTGATATAATCACAAAGGTTTAAATATCTTTTGGTTAAACAATTTGGTTGCCGTACGTGGGGATTTCTTAGTGAAAACTTCCTATACTCCTTAAATAAAAAATTGGAAACATGATCACATGCCAAGAGATACGGTAAGTAAATCTCACATGCCAACCTAGAACATGATGTTATATACAAGCAAAAGTTACAACCAACATCATCCCCCGCATGCCGGACAACCCATGAACCAGTCAAAATAAGCCTAGCCCGCACAAGACAAAGGCACAAAAGGAAGGGAAAGAGAGCTGAATACAGTTACCAAACTCAGAAAATACCATCCCCGTCAACCATCAAAGAGCCAAGCAGAGTGAGTAACACCGCCGATCCACCTTCGTTCACAAGCTCATCAGATCATGATAAGGAGAATATCATCCTAACCCACCTTCTACTGGTTGCTCAAACAAGAATGCAAGCGCAACACAGGTAAGTGAGCAAGGAAACATCCCAATTGAAGAATGAGAAATTATTACGGAACTATCGAAATATCGTCCACCAGACAAACCCAACACCTAGGAAGTGATACCTTTCAAATGATACTTCCTCTCCCTCAACCAAAAGATATCGAAAGAAAGCCTTCCTGGGGACTTAAAGATCGAGCCAACAAGGGGGAACACCTTAAGGTTAAAGCGTAATTCATCGTCCTATCCATCAATGATATCTCAAGATCGGAAAGGGTAAAGGTTAGACAGAAAAACTCTAATATGTGGGTGAAACGAGTGTGAGCAAAGCAGCAGCATTTCCTGCTCTCTGATATCACACCCTCCGACGCAAACAAAGTCATGCAAATTGCGACTCCCCCTGAAGATACCCCTCGAATAACCGGGACCAACGACAGGTCAATACTTCAATGAAAGTTTGAAATAATACCCCTTAAGGCCAAGGGCCTTCACCAAAAATAAGAGTTCGACCTCGATCGAACAACGACTGGTTAATATTTCGACGAAAGTTCGAAAATAACACTGTTAAGCCCAAGGGCCTTCGCAAAAAAAAAGAGTTCGACCTCGATCGAAGAACGACGAGTCAATATTTTGACGGAAGTTTGAAATAACTGTCACACCTCCTTTTGGCGCTACCGCCCCCTCTCCCCCCTCCCGCGAAGGGCGTGGTAGAGGGAGTTTTTCCAATTAAAGGACAATCAAAATGGGATTCATTTATTAAGAGATTCAGAGTCACCACTTGGAAGATTTTTGGTGTCCCAAGTCACCGGTTCGAATCCCGAATTGAGGAAGAAATTGACTCTATTTAACAGTCCGCAAATTAAAAATCCGGATAAAGAATTCTGTTAACCCGGGAGAAGGTGTTAGGCATTCCCGAGTTCCGTGGTTCTAGCACTGTCGCTCAATTATCATACCTGGCTTATTTATCTAATTTTTATAACATGTTTCAACTTGTGCGCGAATTTTAACTTTCAACCGCTTTTGATTGTTATTCTTATTATAAGAATTATTTTAATAAAGAATTGCAATGTTATAAAAATGTATCTCGAACCACGTCACAATCAATGTACCCATGGTTTCCGACACATTTCGACTTCGTTGAGATTTAAATTTGGGGTCACATAAATGTGCACCCGGATTTAGGAAAGTAATATTATTAAACTAACGCGCCTACAACAACTACGTGTTACTAATCTTTGCGAGAGGCCATAAAAATTCGCTAGATGGAATGTCCCGAATTCTAAGTATTTGTATATATACATTCATGAGAGCGCCATGATTTTAATGTATTATTTAGCGAGGCTCATCTCATTTTATTATTAAAAGGCAAACCAAAAGAAATCTATAATTTTCTATTTTTTATGTGTCTCTAATAATAAAAGAAAGAGTCCTAAACATCATAATAAAAAACTATTATAATCGGGTCTACGATTTTTTTCTTTTTCTTTTTAATTAGCAATCTGCTTTGGGCCTTGAATACAACCCGCTTTAAAATCAAAGTCGCAAAGAGCATGCCATTGACCCAGATACAAAACAAGGCAGGTTAGTTATAGCTTGGGCCGCCTGGCAAGGTGTCAAAGTAAACTGGACTACAGATAACAAATTTCTTGCAAAACCAGTCCAAAGTCTACAATGATGGCAAGGGAAAACAATACACGATTATCCAAACTAGTGAGATATTGATCGATTAACTTCTGATTGCATACTCCAATTACTCTATTTATTTGATACGATGTATGTTAACTATTCCCAAAGCTGTAAGTTAAACTGGCAATAAGGACAAGTTCAGCCGTAGGGGATACCTTTTGAAATCTCTTTTACAATTACAGAAGAAAAACTTATCAAGTGCTTAGGAATTAACATTAGGAACTGGAGCCATTCACTAACAACTAGGGGTATTATTTACTAGCATGATTCAATGCCACTCAACTAATGTTATTAATTATACTAATAATACTAGACTGACTAATAAAATGAATTGACATGTGCTCATGAGCAACAATTCACCAATTTAAGACAAACAGTCTAGAATAGCCCAAGCTGAATTACAACACTTAATTACCAAACATGAATTCAGACTAAGAACAATTTTAAAATCCAATTTCAGTCTACTTATACAACCTATAATGTCATTATCATTATGGTTCAAATGCGCCAACCAATAAGCACAAAAAAACTAGTTTTCCAACTGAACAATAGTATTAACGGTCCAAGCACTGATATGCATTTTTCATTATATAAACCTTTTAAAAAAAATGTTCTTCTACATGTGAACATGACTTCAACACTGCTTGAGCTTGGGAATATACCTGGAATTCGAAAGCAAAGAAAATGGAGGAAAAGAGGTCAGTGGGCAGTGCAACAGCAAATACGACAACAATATATCCCAGCAAACACTCAAGCCACTAATGAAACAGTAACAGGCAGCCTAAGGAACAAGTTGAAATCCCAGAAAAAAAAACTCAAATCCATAGAGAACTTAAGAAAAATCAACTGCAGTTTCCAGAAAACCAAATAGCAAACAAACAGAGAACTCAAATGTACTCAGCAGACACTTTCAGACAAACTGAACACTCAGGTGTGAGAATAGAACAGAGAAGGCTCAATTGTTTTTGATCTTTAAAGCAATGTAATAGTGTTATAGGGGGGGGGGGGAAGGATCGCTAGCTCGAAACAACTGTTGTTCTAGGCTTATTTAAAGAAGAAGAAGGCTTACAGAGGTTCAACCCAACCTATGAATTGGGAAAAACACAAAATTAAAACCAATCGACAATGGAATAGTATTTTTCTCTTCTTAAACTTTCTCTATCTATCAGAATCAATGACTATTTTTCTAGATTCTTATCTCTTCAAGTTTATTTCCGTATTCTCTCCTTAAACTCTTAAACTCTCAAATACTCTCCAAAAATATTCTCCAGATTATCAAACTCCCCTTAAACTCTCACTGTCTCCTCTCCAGCTTCCCCATAAACCTTTGTTTTTCTTCTGTTTTTTATAGACAAAAACAGAGCTCTTTTCTTTCTTTCCTAGTCTGTATGTGTGTGTCTCTATTTATAACCTTAAAATCCAAACTAAGCAGCCCCTTTTTAATTAATAAAAAGCTGTCCAGCCCACTTAACCTGTGATTTTCCACTGATAAAAGCACTAAACCCAACAAAACAGTCTCCCTTTTCATTTGTTAATTCAAAAGACTGTCCATCCTACTACCTTTTAAATTCCTTATTCAAAAGTACCATACTACAACCTGATTTTCCACTAGCAAGAGTGCTAAACCAGGTTGTGATTTACACTAGTAGCAACCCACTTATTTCAAAACCCCTTTTTCATTTTTCAGACCCCAAAACACCCTTTAACCCCCTGAAAACTATTGTTCTGCCCAATTGTGTTTAAACCCCCTTGAATTGTGGCTAACAATTAATCCTCAACTATTCAGCTATAACCAATTCACGATTCCTACAATGACACGAATGGGACAAACTAACTACAATTAATCTTATTGCTAAACAACGGGGATCTGTTAATCGACGAAACTAAACTTACATCACCGTTAAATTTACAGAAGCAAAAACTGGACTAAGAATTTTATGAGTTTTGGAATCGGGGGAGTTATGATGAACTAAAAAGAAATTTAATCGGATGAGAGAAGGAAGTAAAATAAATTACTCAAAAAATCACAGTACATACCCCGGCTTAATTCGCTTGAAATTTGAAACTTCGATCCCTGAGATCTAAATGGGCTTTAATCGAGCGTTCTCCATTGAAAACACTCGACTAAAGCTATTTTAAGCAAACTCAAATCTAGATAAAACCGTCCATTGAAACTCCAGGGTTCTTCAACCGTGAAAATTCTGCCAGCTTCGACTAGATTCAACAATTGAGTGATTCGAGAGGTATTTGAAGGGAAAATAACAGTGGACTGAGGACGAGGGAAGTGTGGAGGTTAATGGTTGTAAACTTTGGGCTAAAATTGGAGAAGGCAAGATTTGGTGAGAGAATTTTCGATCTACAAATCGAGTTGGCTCGCAATGACTCGAGACAAAACGACCTTGGATTCGAGTTGAGGGGGTCGAAGTACCCTAGGGGTTGTTGGTTTAGAGATCACCGGCGTCGTTGCCGGTGGTTTTTCAGGCGAAGAGGGGTGCGGCGGCTAGGGTTCGACTTTGTCTCTGTGAGAGACGAAATAGAGGGGGTAACGGATCAAATGAAACCAAGGTTTGGGGGGTAGGGATTTTTGGTAGGGTAAATTAATTGATTAATCTTGGACCGTTGGATGGGGTAGTACCAACGATCCAGATTAAACGATGAGAAATGGGGCGGTTTTGGGGCAACGGGTTTCCAGACGGGTATCCGTTTTGGTTTGGGTTATATGATATTGAAACAACGTAGTTTCATCCACATACTACGTCGTTTTGTGTGACTTTGAGGCTGAAGATTTGGAACGGGTATGGGGTGCTTTTGGGCCTCATTTTTTTGATTCATTTTCTGGTCCCAATGGTGATTTTGCTCTTTGTTTTGTTTCTTTTTTTTTTCTTTTAATTTATTTTCTTAAATCATTTCAAACTAAATTTTAAAATCCTAAATTACATTATAAAACAAAATTAACTTATCAAAAGTATTAATTAACCTCCAATAACAATTAAACACACATAATTAAATACCAAAAATAAAGTAAAATCACACAATTGGACAATAAATGGTAAAATGCAAAAAATATATTATTTTGTGATTTTTTCATTTTCATAAAATAAAATTAACCAATTTCAATTGCAAACTTGAATCTTGTATACACAAATGCAATATATTTTGTATTTTTATTTATTTGAACAAATAGACATGGACATACGAACGCAAACACTAAGAGAAAAATAACATAAAATCCACAAATATTGCAAACAACACGAAACTCTTTTACTTTGAATTTTTTGGAGTAATTCTCATATAGGGGAAAAATCACGTGCTCACAGCTGCCCCTCTTTGCGCGGAAACATGAAGAGTTTTCGTGCAAAGATAAGTGAGCGGATATGAGCGATTTTTGCCCGTTTGAGTACTCCGTGTGAAGAATTGTTTTGAAAAAGTTTGACCGAACCTTTGCTTCAGAAGGTCTCATACATATCCCTGGCTAAAAGGGAATCAGGTCAATGTAGTTCGGGAAGTTTTGGTAGCCGAGACTACTGTGACTGCTGTGATCTTGCTGTTTCTGCTGATGCTTCTGCTTAACTGATCTCCTTATTACACCGTGCTAAACTAAAAATAAGAAGCTAGACTAAGTTATATTATTGCGAAATCTTATCTATCTCTTCATCTTAACTTTCCCATGTTCCTTGCTATTTTGTCGGACTTGATGTTTCTTCTCTTCTGACAATTGTTATTTCGGCCTATCTTGATTGCCGAACTTCGACCGTTGGTCCCTTCCTTGTGATCTTCGAACTATTTTCCTTCGAAGTCTGAATCTATCTTTTCTGACCCTTGTTGCCTTCCTTCTAATTTTGAGCTTGGATTCATGCTGGGGATTTCCGTTACACTCTGTCATTTTTCGATTGTTCACTATCCTTATCAAATCTTAGAAATTGAGATGCCGTTCTGCTCTTCCGGCGGGCTTATGACTTTATTGACAAACTCTAATCATAAATCGCCATTCCATTATTCAGGCGTGCACCTGATTTCAACATCAATTTGAAAACTTCCACTTGAAAACAACGCCTTTTCGTTCTTCAGGCAGGCACCTGACTTCAATAACAAACTTTAAAAATAAATCGTCACTCCATTCTTCAGGCGGGTACCTGACTTCAGCAACAAACATCGAAAATAAATCGCCATTCCATTCTTCAGGCGGGCACCTGACCTCAGTAATACAATTCTGCAATAAATCGCCACTCCATTCTTCAGACGGGCACCTGACATCAATAACAAACTTTGAAAATAAATCGCCCCTCCATTCTTCAGGCGGGCACCTGACTTCAATAAAAAACTTTGAAAATAAATCGCCCCTCCATTCTTCAGGCGGGCACCTGACTTCAATAACAAACTTTGAAAATAAATCGCCATTCCATTCTTCAGGCGGGCACCTAACTTAAACAACAAACTTTGAAAATAAATCGCCACTCCATTCTTCAGGCGGGCACCTGACTACAATAAACTTCAAAAATAAATTGCCATTCCATTCTTCAGGCGGGCACCTAACTTCAATAATAACTTGATAACTTCATCCTATCCCTATAATCTTCCTTCGCTTCCTGCACCACTTTCTTTTTCCTGCATCGCCTTTTAAACCATCCTTTCTCCTAAATTACCTTGTTCTCAAACTGCTTTCCTCCTGGGTCACGTTGTTATCCCTCCTGACTGCTGGGTATATCTTTAGAATTGTTTACTTACCTGCTGGGGATAATGATGCTGGGAAAATTTTCCTTTATCCCCCCCTTTCCATTTTCTTCAAAACTTTGGTCTTTTTTTTTGAGATCACTGGGGGATCTGAAATGTTGCCCGCCAGTGATTATACTATCGGAGAATCCCTTTTTTCTTTCCCAACTCCTTTTAAGACTCGCACTCCGCTCTCTTGAAAATCGTAAGATATAATATCGCCGAGGGGAACTTTTCAGCGTTTCATTCTTCCGAACTGCTGGGGGATAATACCTGCCTCTTGCTTTCTGAACACAAGTTCTCTCACTTTGTTCTGTCTGCTTAGGGTATAACTTCCTTTGTTGCCGCTTTTCTTTCCCTCAAAGCTTTTGGGGATAAAACCTGGTTCCAGGATCATTCTCTTATGTTAACTAGTTTCTTTCAAGATTGTTGGGGATAACCCGAGTTCAAAGATCACTTCCTCGTGTTGTCAGCCTCTTTCAAAACTATTCCACTCGAAGCTGGTATTTTCCTTCCTCCCAAAATCTTGTGTTGCCTTCTATATTTACCAACTGGGTATTTGATTTCAAGAAAATTTTTGCAATGGGAGAAAATTTTCTGCCCCAGTTTGATAACCTTCTTTGTGGCATGCTTTTCTGCCGACGAACCCTCTTTTCCTGCTTCAAATCAATGAAAAATTGTTAGTTTCAAAAATGCGGTGAGTGGTCGTGCCGCTCTCGCTGGGGGCGGTTTTCCTTTTCTCCTTTAGTTGCTTTGCCTTCCTCGAACTTTGGGGGTGACGTTGATACTTGATGGGGATGGTGTTCTTGCCGTGGATAATCTCTCATCTCTCCTTTTTATTCCAACCTCAGTGTGGTCCGACCCTCTTAGTCGATGACCTGTTTGCAGAAACTATCTCTCGGATGTGTATTTTATGTTCCTACAGTTCTCCGCCCTACTCCGTAATTCCTTTGAACCTTCCAACCAACCTGTCATTCCAATCCTAACATCAGAACGTCTTTTTGACTAATTTCCTTGTTCCGCGCCTACTCATCCTCCTTTGCACCGCTTTGGGCGACTTGGTAGTAAGCTTTGAAAAGTCAATTCTCTACATAAGCATAAAAAATCTTTAAAGAGAGAGAAAAATGATAGATAAAATGAAATAAATAAAAAGAATGCTGACTGCAAAAGATAAAAGGAAAACTTTTCTGAGCCTAAGATTGGGAAAAACTTATCTGAATGTATAACCAATACAATGGTTATGTCGTGCCTTTGAGGTTAAACCAGTCTATTTATGTCAATCGCTTTTCTGACGACTTTCTTTTGCTAGAAGTAAACGAATATCCCAACCTCATCCCATGCGGACACCTTACAACCATCTCACTCTGTCACCTCATAGTGCCCTTCAAGGGGTTTTCACTAATGATATTCTCTCATTTCTCTTGACCTCCCGTCGCCTTAGGGTGCCTGTAAAGGTTTTCACCATAAGACTCTCTCATTTTATTTCTCTCGGCTTTCTTCGCCTTAAGGTGCCTGCGAGGGTTTTCACTGTTAAGACTCTCTCATTTTGCCTTCTTTCTTTGCCGGGGCTGGGGTATTATCCACGAGATTCCCTCTAATGAGCTATCCATTTTCAGCTTGTGAGTTCTGGATTCAGTTGAGGATATGGGTGTTATTCTCAGCTTTCATTTGCATGACTTGGCATTTCTCAAATACTGATTGAGAGGTCTTTTGGTTTTTGTGTACGAGGCTAGAGAAAAGGGATTTAATCTCGACGGGTAGCTCATTACAACTTTTGGAATCCACACTTTCTTTTTCAAACGAAACATGACTTCTGCCCCAGTTTTGTTGCTTGGGGGAATCTTTGATTTTATTACACTATGACCGAGCCGTGTGGCGCCTACGTATCCTTTTTGAGGAATCACGTCGAACGTAGTTCACTTTTTCTTGTGACTTTTCTTTGTTTCTTTTTCTATTTTGTTATACATCTTCCTTGAGGATTCCAAAAGAGGGTATATGAAAGAATAATTAAGGCTCAAAGGTCAAAACAAGGGTTAAAGTGTTTGGGTAGTAGAAAAATTGCCTCTGTCATTTCATTCTCCAAAAAATGCCAAATACAAACAAACGAAACCCAACGTTGACAAATACATTAAAGAATTACACATAATATCTCTTGACTACATCGGAATTGATAGCCATATCGGTGCATCTTCCATCGATATGAGTTAGACACAAAGCGCCGTTGGACAATACTCTAGTCACAACAAATGGTCCTTGCCAATTTAGAGCGAACTTGCCTTTCGCTTCGGCCTGATGTGGTAGAATTCTCTTCAGCACTTGTTGTCCCACTTCAAATTTCTTGGGAATTACCTTCTTGTTATATGTTCTCGCCATTCTCTTTTGATACAATTGGCCATGACATATTGCTGTCAATCTCTTTTCATCAATCAAGCTCAATTGCTCCAGTCGGGCGTTGACCCACTCATCGTCGTCAATCTCAGCTTCAGCGACAATTCGGATGGATGGGATCTCAACTTCTACTGGTATTACTACTTCAGTTCCGTACACCTACAAGTAAGGAGTTGTACCTACTGAAGTTCGGACAGTAGTGCGATAACCCAACAGTGCAAATGGTAACTTTTCATGCCATTGCCTAGACCCTTCTACCATATTTCTCAATATCTTTTTTATATTCTTATTTGCTGCCTCAACCACACCATTTACTTTGGGACGATACGGTGTGGAGTTTCGGTGTGTAATATTGAACTGTTGACATACCTCCTTCATCAATCCGCTGATAAGATTGGCACCGTTATCCATGATAATTACCTTTGGGATTCCAAACCTACAGATGATGTGGGAATGTACGAAGTCCACCACCGCCTTCTTCGTCATTGATTTGAAAGTTTTAGCCTCCACCCACTTGGTAAAATAATCGATGGTTACCAAAATGAACCTATGACCATTGGAAGCCGCATGTTCTATAGGTCCGATAACATCCATACCCCATGCAACAAACGGCCACGGCGCTGACATTGTATGAAATTCGGTCGGCGGAGAATGAATCAGATCTCCGTGTATCTGACACTGATGGCATCTTCGTATGAAACTTATACAATCACGCTCCATAGTGAACCAATAATATCATGCTCGAAGAATCTTCTTTGTCAATACATGTCCGCTCATATGTGACCCACAAACTCTGGCGTGTATCTCTGTCATTACTGTTGTGGCTTGACTTGCATCTATATATCTCAACAATCCCAAATCCGAGGTTCTTTTGTACAACACCCCTCCACTAAGGAAAAATCCGTTCGTCAATCGCTGAATAGCTCTCTTTTGATCTCCAGCTGCCTGCTCTGGGTATATTCCTAACCTGAGGTATTCTTTGACATCATGAAACCATGGCTCGCCATCCATTTCTTCCTCTACCATGTTGCAATAAGCATGTTGATTCCGAACCTGAATATGTAACAGATCAACATGAATCTTGTCTGGGTGATGCAATATCGATGCCAAAGTAGTTAAAGCATCAGCAACCTCATTGTGCATTCTTGGGATATGTCTGAATTCTACTGACCAAAAACACTTAGTCAGATCATCCAAACATTGACGATATGGGATAAGCTTCAAATCTCTTGTTTCCCATTCTCCCTGAATCTGATGTACCAGAAGGTCCGAGTCCCCCAAAACCAAGACGTCCTGTACATCCATATCCACTGCTAATCGCAACCCTAAGATGCATGCCTCGTACTCAGCCATATTGTTGGTACAATGAAAATGCAGTTGAGTAGTAACAGGATAATGGTGTCCTATTTCAGAGATAAGCACAGCCCCTACTCCAACTCCTTTTGCGTTCGCCATTCCGTCGAAGAAAAGCTTCCACCCTGGATCCTTGGTTAGTTCTAACCCATCAATTTGCAACACTTCTTCATCTGGAATATACGTCCTCAAAGGTTCGTATCCGTCATCGACAGGATTCTCATCTAAGTGATCGGCTAGGGCTTGAGCTTTCATAGCCGTCCTCGTCACATAGATGATGTCGAATTCTGTAAGTAATATTTGCCATTTTGCTAACCTCCCTGTAGGCATGGGCTTCTGGAAAATATACTTCAATGGATCCAAACGTGAAATGAGGTAAGTAGTGTAGGAAGACAAATAATGTTTCAGCTTTTGGGCTACCCAAGTTAAGGCACAACAGGTCTTCTCCAAATGCGTATATTTAACCTCGTAGATTATGAATTTCTTACTAAGATAGTAAATGGCCCGTTCCTTTCTGCCAGTAAGATCATGCTACCTCAGTACGTAGCCGAACGAATTCTCCAAGACCGTTAGATAAAGAATCAGAGGTCTACCAGGTTCAGGCAGAACTAGTATGGGTGGGTTCGACAGATATCCTTTGATTTGGTCAAACGCTCCCTGATATTCTATCGTCCATTCTATCGCAGCGTCTTTCTTAAACAGACGGAATATGGGTTCGCAGGTTGCTGTAAGCTGAGCAATAAACCTACTGATATAATTTAATCTTCCCAACAAACTCATTACCTCTATTTTGTTCCTTAGCGGGGGTAACTCCTGGATGGACTTGATTTTTGATGGTCCAACTCAATGCCTCGTCGGCTGACGATGAATCCCAGCAACTTTCCTGACGGAACGCTGAACGCACATTTGGCCGGATTGAGCTTAATATCATATCTTCGAAGTCTTTGGAAAAATTTCCTGAGGTCGGCTATGTGGTCTTCTTAACGTCTAGATTTTATGATCACATCATCCACGTACACTTCAATTTCTTTGTATATCATATCATGAAACACTGTAGTCAGCCCTCATGTATGTTGCCCCTGCGTTCTTCAGACCGAATGACATTACCCGATAGCAGTAAGTTCCCCATGGTGTGATAAAGCCGTCTTTTCCGTGTCCTCTTCATCCATTAAAATTTGATGATATCCCGCATAGCAGTCCATAAAGGATCCGATCTCACGCCCAGTGCAATTATCAATTAAGATATGGATATTAGGAAGCGGAAAATTATCCTTAGGGCTTGCCTTGTTGAGATTGCGGTAGTCAACACATACTCTGATCTTCCCGTCGTTCTTCGGCACCGGAACTACGTTAGCCAGCCAATTGGGGTATCGAG
Source organism: Nicotiana noctiflora (assembly GCA_032618575.1). NCBI lineage: Eukaryota > Viridiplantae > Streptophyta > Magnoliopsida > Solanales > Solanaceae > Nicotiana > Nicotiana noctiflora. Next base: position 110,831 of record JASVEL010007019.1, on the reverse strand, counting down.
TGACACGAATGACTTTCACTTGTAGTTGCTTGGTCACTTCCTCCTTGATCTTTACACTCATCTCCGTCTTAAACTTCTGCAGTTTTTGCTTGACGGGAGGGCATGCCGGGTCAGTGGGTAATTTGTGAACCACTAGATCAGTGTTGAGTCCCAGCATGTCGTCGTACGACCATGTGAAAACATCTTTGAATTCCACGAGTGTCTTGATTAATTCTTCTCTGAGGCTTGGTTCGAGATCGACACTTATTTTGGTTTCTTTAACATCATCCGTATCCCCAAGATTAACAGCCTCTGTATCATTTAGATTGGGTTTGGGCTTTTCCTCTAATTGAATCAATTCCTTGCCGATTTCTTCTAAAGCTTCATCTTCGTCGTATTCTGATTCACTCTCATCATTTCTTATTATTATTTCTGAACCAGATTGACTTTATAGACTGGGTTGATTATCTTTTAGGCACGTCACATCATTAAGATCAGTTGAAAGAAAGCTGGAAATGAAAGTAAAAGAAAAAATAAACAAAATTAGAAGAGAAAGGAACAAAACTTCATTAATTGGAAAGTACAAGAAAACAAGGTTTTTACACTCTACCCCAAACGGGGAAGGAAAATGAAATGGACTACAACCCTGGGATAGTCCCAAATAAAACTCAAAAGACAAACACAAAGCAGACTACCAAGACTCCTTTCGGGTAGGAAGAGGAGTAGCATCCCAATTATTTAATTTCGTTTGTGACCCCACAAATTGTATTTCAGCATGGCTGGGCCCTTCACCATCTTCTAACATGCACACATCCGAGAACAGATCCTCGAACTTTCTTAGAAACACTTCATCTGGTCTGACCATAGGGCCATAAGTCCTCGTTGTCGGATGTCTTTTGATCCCGGACTTGACAAAGGACTGGGAGAGTCGTGGAACGGGCTTTGGTAGTACCTATGTCTTCTGTTTGATTCTCTTAGCTCGCTCAATGTCTTCTGGTGTCGGTTCAAATCCCAAACCGAACGTCCCTACATTTTCAAGCAAGGAGACCGGCTGTACAATACCTTGCAGAGATGCACCCAAACCTTTGCCGGGCACGAAACCATTTCCCAGCATTTCATAAGCCACCATGATGTCTGTAGAGATTACTTTGTCATTAGGAATGTACTCCCCCTCTAGAACGCTATTAATGGACACCGTATCGCAAATCTGATACACCCATGGTCCGACGTCCTCTTCTATCTCAACAAAGGGAACGATGGCACCGTGCTATAGATCATTTTCTCTATGGACCATAATCTCTTGTCGATCCCACTCAAACTTGACAAGCTGGTGTAAACTAGACGGAACCGCTTTTGCAGCATGGATCCACGGCCGTCCTATCAAAAGGTTATACGAGACCACCATGTCCAACACTTGAAATTAGATGGTGAATTCCACAGGTCCGATTGTCAGTACCAACACTATATTCCCGACTGATTCCTTGCCTCCTCCGTCGAACCCCCTGACACAGATGCGATTCTTGCGCACCCTGCTGATATCCACTTTCAACTTGTTCAATGTCGAGAGGGGACAAATGTTCGCACTGGACCCATTGTCGACTAGAACCCTGGTAACCACAGACTCTTCACATTTCACCGTAAGATATAGGGCTTTGTTATGCTCGGTACCCTCCTCAGGCAGCTCATCATCAATGAAGGTAACCCGGTTTGCCTCGAATATCCTATTCGTGATCTTTTCGAGGTAGCTGACGGAGATGTTGACAAGTACGTGAGCCTCATTTAGGATTTTCATTAAGGCCTGTCGATGTTCTTCAGAATGGATCAGTAGTGACAGTAATGAGATTTGAGCCGGGGTTTTCTTGAGTTGTTCCAAGATAGAGTAATCATACAACTTCATCTTCTTCAAAAACTCCTCTGCTTTACCGTCAGTTACCGGCTGTTTTACCGTTGCCGGATTGATCTTCCTTAATTCCGCAGGGACGAAACACCTCCTTGAACGAGTCAAACCTTCTGCCTCACAGACTTCTTCCTTGACCTTTTTTCCTTTGTATGTCATTGTAACCTGGTCATAGTTCCACGGAATGGCTTTGCTGTCAGCTATCGGCAACTGAACTGTCGGCCTGATGATGAAGGGTTCTATACGGACACCCGCTACAGTTAGGACAGGTTTGGTAGCTGCCCTTGGTATGACTATCTTCACCCCTTCTGGTTTCACAAGTATTTTGTTTGCACTCCCCTTTTCTACTTCCGACCCATCACGTTCTTCCTTCTCACGGATGAGTGACTTGTCATGGCTTGGCCCCTTTTTCATTCTGACCCCACTGGACCTGATCATCATCACGACCTCAGAGGTTTTCTCATGTCCCTCTTCTAATTGTACCAACTCGATCATGTTGGTCTCATGATGGGTTGGGAGCGGATTCTGGTTAATGTTGGGTTCCGCTGGAGTCTGGACCTCAATTCGACAAGTGTCAATAAGTTCCTGGATAGCCGTTTTCAATCTCCAACATTTTTCTGTGTCGTGCCCTGGGCACCCCGAACAGTACTCACAATTTATAGAGCGATCCAGATTTCTTGGTGGAGGATTTGGCTATTTGGCCTCGACCGGGTTCAACAATCCTACCTGCTTCAATCGATGGAATAAACTGGTGTAAGAATCTCCCAAGGGAGTGAAAGTCTTTGGTTTTGGTGCTCTATCATTCTTGAAGTCTTGGTTCGGATGAAAACCCGCACCCGTGGGTGTCACGACCCGGATTTTTCCCCCAATATCGGGATCGTGATGGCGCCTACTCGTGGTAGCTAGGCAAGCCACTGTATTCATACTATCCTTTTTTTAACACAATTTTAATTAAATAAATGCGGAATACTTTATCGAAATGGAAATAACTAATTACAAAGTGAAAATCATACTGAAATCCTCTACCCAAGACGTGGAGTCACCAACTCACGAACTACTATGGAATACTACACATAAAAGTCTGAAGGAAAGATAACATAATTCTGTTTGTCTCGGAACAAAGAGACTACAGTTAATAACACAAATAAAGAGAGAGACGCCGGGCCTGCGGACGTCTGCAACCTACCTCGGTCTCAAATATGATCAACTCCCACGCAATCGATTTACTGCTGCTACTGCTCCTGATCGTAACCTGGACCTGTGCAAAAACGCACAGAAGTGTAGTATCAGCACAACCGACCCCATGTGCTGGTAAGTGCCTGGCCTATCCCGCGAAGTAGTGACAAGCCTAGGACCAGACACCCACATAAACCTGTGCAATTCAATATATATATGTGTACCACAAAATAACAAGAAATAATCAAGTATTAACACAATAAGGAATATCTTAAAGAATTCAACAATTAATCACAGTTAATAAATTCACAAGGAAAAACAATGTATAATGTAAACACAAGTAATATCAATTCAAGAAATAGCAAGCAATTGCACGGCATCACCCTTCGTGCTTTTACTCTCATCCTCACCAAATAAACAAATAAAGTACACAGCATCACCCTTCGTGCTTTTACTCTCATCCTCACATCCATAGTACGGCATGATCCTTCGTACATGGTTCAATAACAGGGCACGGCATGATCCTTCGTGCATAATCAATAAATAAACATGGCACGACATTAACCTTCGTGCATAAATAAATAAACATGGCACGACATCACCCTTCCGTGCATTATCACTCTTCCTCACCCAAATAACAATCACAGTTAAGGGCAAAGAAAGAAACAGTAATTCATAAACCGTCCCATCAAGGGCAATCAATAATTATCTTCACAACAAGTCCCAACAAGGGAGAACAATAACAATTCATCCGTAATATATCTCAAAATAATCATTTTTCAACGACTCACGGTCATACTAGACGCCAATGTATGGATGCTCATCACCACAGCCCATACACCGCACTCGATCACATAACACATAACACATAATCCTATTCCCTCAAGCTAGGATAGAACAAACACTTACCTCGAGTGTTTATGAACAATTCAATCCGTGGAAATGTCTTTTCTTTCAACTTTGGCTCCAATCCAATCGTATCTATACACAGTTGATTTAATATCATCAATACTACTCAACAAACTAATTCTTAAGACCAAATACAACTTTTACAACATTCTGCCGGAATAGTGAATTTCAACCCCGGGCCCACATGGTCGGAACTCGGGGTTAGGACCAAAATCCGGTTACCCATCCCCACGAGTTCATGTATATGATTTGTTTCAAAATCGGACCTCAATTCGAGGTCCAATTCCCCAATTTATGAAAAACCCTATTTTCTAATAAAAACAAGAATTCTACCATGAAAATCATTGATTTTTAATGAAAAACATGTTTAATGATGTTAGGAATTGAAAGAATTAAGTAAAAAGTGACTTACAATCGTTTTGATGAAGAAGAAATCCGTGAAGAATCGCAAATGGGTGTTTTTGTTTTGTAAAAAATGAAGAAATGACTGAAAATCGTGTTTTACAGGTCTCTGTGTTCGCATTTGCGAACATGGGTTCGTAATTGCGAACCCCGACCAATTTCTGGAGTTTGAAAAATAAGCTAAGGCTGGGAAGTTCGCATTTGCGAACATTTGTTCGCATTTGCGAACCAAGGCAGTATGGGGAATGTTCGCATTTGCGAACTAATGTTCGCATTTGCGAACACATGTTGTATAAGGCAGTGTTCGCATTTGCGAACAATGGTTCGCATTTGCGAACCAAGGCAGTATGGGGAATGTTCGCATTTGCGAACTTTTGTTCGCATTTGCGAACATAAGCAGGCACTGGGGACCTTCGCAAATGCGAACAATTGTTCGCATTTGCGAACAAGGCTGGGCCAAAGGGGGCTTCGCATTTGCGATCAAGGTTCGCATTTGCGAGCCTTGCCTTACACTGTTCCCTTCGCAATTGCGAGAAATTCTTCGCAATTGCGAAGCCAACAACTGGGTGAAAAAAAACCAGCAGTTCAAAATTCAGAATTTCATCCAACGGCCTATCAAATCTTTACCCGAGCCCCCCGGGCTCCAAACCAAACATGTACATAATCTCAAAAACACATTATGAACTTGTTCGTACGATCACATAGCCAATATCACTTCGTTTTAATCAAATCAAGCCTCAAACTCATGATTTTCATACTTTTGATTTTCAAAACTTCTTAACTTGGAACTCAAGGTCCAAAACATCTCAAACGACATCCGAATGTCACCAAACTTTACAGAAATCACATATATAATATTTAAGACTTGTACTGGGCGTCGGAACCAAAATACGAGCCCGATACCAAGGTCAATTAATTTATTTCCTTTAACAATTACATCAAAAACAATTTCATAGAAAAATTCATAACTTGGGCTCTAGGCCTCAGAATTCGACTCCGGACACATGTCCAAGTCCCATATTTTCCTACGGACCTCTCGGGACCATCCAATCTCGGGTCCGGATCCGTTTACTAAAAATGTTGACCAAAGTCAACCATATCAATATTAATATCATTTTTATCCTAATTTTTTATAGAATTCATATTTTCTATCACAAAATCTTTCCGGCTACATGCTCGGATCGTGCACGTAAATCGAGGCAACATAGAATGAGGTTTTCAAGGCCTCGGAAGCTCGAAATGATTAATTAAATAAGTGATGACCCTTTGGGTCGTCACAATCTCCACCTCTAAAACAACCGTTCGTCCTCGAACGGACAAAAGAAGAAGTACCTGAGTCAGGAAACAAGTGTGGGTAGCGGCTCCGCATATCAGACTCGGACTCCCAGGTCGATGCCTCAGGAGGCTGACCTCTCCACTGAACGCGCACAGAAGGATAACTCTTCGACCTCAACTGTCGAACCTGCCGGCCTAGAATAGCCACCGGCTCCTCCTCGTAAGATAGATCATTGTCCAATTGGACAGTACTGAAGTCTAATACATGAGTGGGATTGCCGTGGTATCTCCGAAGCATAGATACGTGAAAAACCGGATGCACGGCTGATAAGCTAGGCGGCAAAGCTAATCTGTAAGCCACCCCTCCCACTCTGTCTAGAATCTCAAATGGACCAATATACCTGGGGCTGAGCTTGCCCTTCTTCCCAAACCTCATCACGCCCTTCATAGGCGACACCGGAGCAATACTCGTTCACCAACCATGAAATCTACATCTCGAACCTTACGATCCGCATAAGTCTTCTGCTCGGACCGAGCTGAACGCAATCTCTCCTGAATAGTCTTGACCTTATCCAAGGCCTCTCGAACTAAGTCTGTACCCAACAACCGAGCCTCTCCGGTTCAAACCATCCGACCGGTGATCGACATCGCCTACCATACAACGCCTCATACGGAGCCATCCGGATGCTAGATTGGTAACTCTGTTATTGTAGGCGAACTCTGCTAATGGTAGAAACCGATCCCACGAGCCTCCGAAATCAATAACATAGGCTCGAAGCATGTCCTCAAGAATCCGAATAGTCCTCTCGGATCGGCCATCCGTCCGAGGATGAAATGTCGTACTCAGCTCGGTCTGGGTGCCTAATTCTCGCTGGACCGCTCTCCCGAACCGCGAGGTAAGCTGCGTACCCGATCGGAGATAATAGATACGGCACCCCATGGAGACGAACAATCTCCCTAATGTAAACCTCCGCTAACCTCTCCGACGAGTAGAAGACAGATACTGGAATAAAGTGTGCTGATTTGGTCAACCTATCAACAATGACCCAAATAGCATCAAATTTCCTCCGAGTCAAAGGAAGTCTAGTAACGAAGTCCATAGTGATCCGCTCCCATTTCCACTCGGGAATTTCAATCCTCCGGAACACACCACCAGGTCTCTGGTGCTCATATTTCACCTGCTGACAATTTAGACACCGAGCGACATAAGCAACGATATCTTTCTTCATTCTGCGCCACCAATAGTGTTGCCGTAAGTCCTGGTACATCTTCGCGGCGCCTCGGTGAATAGAATACCGCGAACTGTGGGCCTCTGCTAAGATCAACTCTCGAATCCCTTCGACATTGGGTACACAAACTCGACCCTGCAATTTCAATACCCCATCATCATCTAGGGTTACCTGTGTGGCACCTCCCCGCTATACTGTATATCTCAACTCACACAAATGAGGATCATCAAATTGCCTCTCACGCATACGCTCTAATAAAGAAGAACGAGCGACCGTGCAGGCTAACACTCTGCTAGGCTCAGAAATGTCTAATCTCACGAACCGGTTGGCTAAGGCCTGGACATCTAGAGCTAATGGTCTCTGATTGACCGGAATATATGCAAGACTACCCATGCGGGCATACTTTCTACTCAATGCATCGGCCACCACATTGGCCTTACCTGGGTGATATAATATAGTAACATCATAGTCTTTTAGCAACTCTAACCATCTCCGCTGTCGTAGATTCAACTCCTTCTGTTTGAACAAGTACCGTAGGCTTTTGTGATCGGTGTACACCTCACATGTCACACCATATAGATAATGCCTCCAGATCTTTAAGGCATGAACCACTGCTGCTAATTCAAGATCATGAACTGGATAATTCTTTTCATGTATCTTTAACTGCCTCGAAGCATAAGCGATAACCTTACCATTCTGCATCAATACCGCTCCAAGCCCTGTACGAGATGCATCACAATAAACTGTATAAGGCCCTGCACCCGTAGGTAGTATCAACACTCGCGCGGTGGTCAAGGCTATTTCGAGCTTCTGAAAGCTCACCTCACACTCTCTGACCACTGGAACTGGACACCCTTCTGGGTCAACCTGGTCATCGGGGCTGCAATAGAAGAAAACCCCTCTACAAAACGACGGTAGTAACCTGCTAATCCCAAGAAACTCCGGATCTCGATCACTGAAGCTGGTCGAGGCCAATTCTGGACTGCCTCAATCTTCTTTGGGTCTACCTGAATACCTTCCACCGATACAATGTGACCCAGAAATGCTACCGAACTCAGCCAGAACTCACATTTAGAAAATTTGGCATATAGTTGGTTATCTTTCAGAGTCTGAAGAACCACTTTGAGGTGCTGCTCGTGCTCTTCCTGGCTGCGGGAGTACACCGGGATGTCATCTATGAAGACTATCACGAACGGATCTAAGTAAGGCCTGAATACCCGATTCATCAACTCCATGAATGCTACTGGGGCATTGGACAACCCGAAGGACATGACCAAGAACTCATAATGCCCATATCTAGAGCGAAAGGTCGTCTTAGGAATGTCAGCCGCCCTGATCTTCAGCTGATGGTAGCCTGACCTCAAGTCTATCTTAGAAAATACCCTCGCTCCCTGGAGTTGGTCAAACAAATCATCAATCCTCGGCAGTGGATATTTATTTTTGATAGTCACCTTGTTTAACTGCCGGTAATCAATACACATCCGCATCGAGCCATCCTTCTTCTTTACAAATAATACAAGTGCTCCCCAGGGGGAAACACTGGGCCTGATAAAACCCTTCTCAAGAAGGTCCTGCAACTGATCTTTCAACTCTTTTAGTTCCGGCGGGGCCATACGATAGGGTGGAATAGAGATGGGTTGAGTGCCCGGTGCCAGATCAATACAGAAATCAATATCCCTGTCGGGTGGCATGCCCGGCAGGTCTGAAGGAAAAACCTCCGGAAACTCCCGTGCAATAGGGACCGACTCAATGGAAGGAACATCTGCGCTGGAATCACGAACATAAGCCAAATAAGCTAGACACCCCTTCTCGACCATACGTCGAGCCTTAATATAGGAAATAACGGTGCGAACGGAGTGGCTTGAGGTACCTTTCCACTCTAGTCGGGGTGATTCGGGCAAGGCTAAGGTCACCGTCTTAGCATGGCAATCAAGAATAGCATGGTATGAGGACAACCAGTCCATCCCCAATATGACATCAAAATCTACCATATCCAAGAGCAACGGATCAACACGGGTCTCAAGACCCCCAAATATAACTACGCACGAACGATGCACCCGATCGACTACAATAGAGTCACCCACTGGTGTAGCCACATAAGCTGGAATATCCAGAGCATAGCTGGGCATAGCCAAATACGGTGCGAAGTAGGAAGACACATAGGAATATGTAGATCCGGGGTCAAATAATGCCGAAGCACCTCTCGCCACACACAAGAATAGTACTCGTAATCACGAGCATCGATGCCTCTCGCCTCGGCTCCGGCCGGTAAAGCATAGAATCGGGGATCCGCACCTCCCTCCGAGCCGCGTCTCTAGGAAGACCATCAACTGGCCGACCTCTACCTCTCGCTGGACGGGCTCCACCTCTACGGTCTCGACCTCCACCTCTATAATCTCTACCCCCGCCTCTGGCTGGCTGGGCAGGCTGAGGGTCAGCTGGGGCCTGAATCATAGGACGAGGACCTCGCTGCTGAGAGTTGCCCGCTGCTATAGGGCAATTCCTGATAAAATGACCTGGGTCACCACAACTGTAGCAGCTCTTGGACTGATAGGGCTGCTGGCCCTGACGACCCGAATGGCCTCCACGAACACTCTGAAGAGGCTGAGCATTAATAGGATACTGGTCTGAATAATGCCCCCGAGAACCACGATCACCCGATCCACCCTGTGAAGCCTGAAGGGCGGAATGAAAAGGCCTGGAGGACTGGCCTCTATCAAAGGATTCTCTGCTACCAGAGGAAGAACCACCAAACCTGCCTGAATGACGAGGCCTCTTATCCGAAGAATAACCGCCTCCCCTAGCAAGAGCCATCTCAACTCTGCGTGCTGCATTGGCTGCCTCCCGAAATGATATGTCACTCCCCACGCCCATAGCCATCTGGAGTCTAATCGGCTGATTAAGCCCATCTATAATATCTGCGGACCCTCTCCCGCTCCGTGGGAAGTATCACCACTGCATGACGAGCCAAGTCGATAAATCTCGTCTCATACCGTGTAACTGTCATAGTGCCCTGATGGAGGCGCTCAAACTGCCTCCGAAGTACATCCCGCTGAGTAGCAGGGAGAAACTTCTCCATAAATAGTTCCGCAAACCGGTCCCATGATAAAGCTGGGGACCCTGCTGGTCGAGTCGAGCAATAATCTCTCCACCAAGTCTTGGCGGATCCTGCAAGTCTGAAGGTACAGAAGTCAACTCCGTTTGTCTCCACGATCCCCATAGTCTTGAGAATCTCATGGCAACCGAATAAGAAGTCCCGAGGATCCTCTGATGTGGCTCCACCGAATGTAGTGGTAAATAGCTTGGAGAACCGATCAAGCCTCCATAACAAATCGAAGTCATGGCCGCTCCATCACCGGCATGTAGTCGTAGTACTCGACCGAGTGGCCACGACTGGCCGGATTGCCGGTGCTCGAGGCCGAGGAGCTACCGGCTCCGGAGTATGAGCAATCGGAGTCCGGGCCCCTCCTCCAGCTCGAGAAGTGGCTGGTGAAACTGATAATAGACCCGCTCCGGCAATGGTCGTCCATGAATCCCGCTATTCTAACCAAGGCATCTCGGAGATCCGGGGTAAATAAAGCCTCTCCCTGGGACCTGAGCTGGGCCCACCGGAGCTGCTGGAACCGGAACCTCCTCGTTAGTCTCAATATGAGGCTCCACCTCCGGGGTAGCTGCCGGGGCCGAGCTCTACCCCTACCACGTCCTCTCGATACGGCCTGGCCCCCGCCCTCGCGAGAGCCGCCCGGGGCTCGGGGCCGGCCGGTCGGCGGACGAAGCAGCGCGTGTCCTCACCATCCGCGAAAGGGACAGAATAGAAATCCAATCGGTAATTGAGGAACAAGTCGCACGACAAGAAATAACAAATGAGAGACTCTTTCCTAACTCAATAGACTCTGCTGGAGGACAAGTACGGACGTCTCCGTACCTACCTCTCAAACTCTACTAAGCTTGTTCGTGAGTGGTGAGACCTATGTAACCTAGAGCTCGATACCAACTTGTCACGACCCGGATTTTTCCCCCAATATCGGGATCGTGATGGCGCCTACTCGTGGTAGCTAGGCAAGCCACCGTATTCATACTATCCTATTTTTAACACAATTTTAATTAAATAAATGCGGAATACTTTATCGAAATGGAAATAACTAATTACAAAGTGAAAGGCATACTGAAATCCTCTACCCAAGACGTGGAGTCACCAACTCACAAACTACTATGGAATACTACACATAAAAGTCCGAAAGAAATATAACATAATTCTGTTTGTCTCGGAACAAAGAGACTCCAGCTAATAACATAAATAAAGAGAGAGACGCCGGGCCTGCGGACGTCTGCAAGCTACCTCGGTCTCAAATATGATCAACTCCCACGCAATCTATTCACTGCTGCTGCTGCTCCTGATCGTAACCTGGACCTGTGCAAAAACGCACAGAAGTGTAGCATCAGCACAACCGACCCCATGTGCTGGTAAGTGCCTGGCCTATCCCGGCGAAGTAGTGACAAGCCTAGGACCAGGACACTCACATAAACCTGTGCAATTCAATATATATATGTGTACCACAAAATAACAAGAAATAATCAAGTATTAACACAATAAGGAATATCTTAAAGAATTCAACAATTAATCACAGTTTATAAATTCACAAGGAAAAACAAAGTATAATGTAAACACAAGTAATATCAATTCAAGAAATAGCAAGCAGTTGCACGGCATCACCCTTCGTGCTTTTACTCTCATCCTCACCAAATAAACAAATAAAGTACACGGCATCACCCTTCGTGCTTTTACTCTCATCCTCACATCCATAGTACGGCATGATCCTTCGTACATGGTTCAATAACAGGGCACGGCATGATCCTTCGTGCATAATCAATAAATAAACATGGCACTGCATTAACTCACCCTTCGTGCATTATCACTCTTCCTCACCCAAATAACAATCACAGTTAAGGGCAAAGAAAGAAACAGTAATTCATAAACCGTCCCATCAAGGGCAATCAATAATTATCTTCACAACAAGTCCCAACAAGGGAGAACAATAACAATTCATCTGTAATATATCTCAAAATAATCATTTTCCAACGACTCACGGTCATACTAGACGCCAGTGTATGGATGCTCGTCACCACAGCCCATTCACCGCACTCGATCACATAACACATAACACATAATCCTATTCCCTCAAGCTAGGATAGAACAAACACTTACCTCGAGTGTTTATGAACAATTCAATCCGTGGAAATGTCTTTTTCTTTCAACTTTGGCTCCAATCCAATCGTATCTATACATAATTTATTTAATATCATCAATACTACTCAACAAACTAATTCTTAAGACCAAATACAACTTTTACAACATTTTGCCCGGAATAGTGAATTTCAACCCCGGGCCCACATGGTCGGAACTCGGGGTTAGGACCAAAATCCGGTTACCCATCCCCCCACGAGTTCATGTATATGATTTGTTTCAAAATCGGACCTCAATTCGAGGTCCAATTCCCCAATTTATGAAAAACCCTATTTTCTAATAAAAACAAGAATTCTACCATGAAAATCATTGATTTTTAATGAAAAACATGTTTAATGATGTTAGGAATTGAAAGAATTAAGTAAAAAGTGACTTACAATCGTTTTGATGAAGAAGAAATCCGTGAAGAATCGCAAATGGGTGTTTTTGTTTTGTAAAAAGTGAAGAAATGACTGAAAATCGTGTTTTACAGGTCTCTGTGTTCGCATTTCCAAACATGGGTTCGCAATTGCGAACCCCGACCAATTTCTGGAGTTTGAAAAATAAGCTAAGGCTGGGAAGTACGCATTTGCGAACATTTGTTCGCATTTGCAAACCAAGGCAGTATGGGGAATGTTCGCATTTGCGAACTAATGTTCGCATTTGCGAACACATGCTGTATAAGGCAGTGTTCGCATTTGCGAACAATGGTTCGCATTTGCGAACCAAGGCAGTATGGGGAATGTTCGCATTTGCGAACTTTTGTTCGCATTTGCGAACATAGGCAGGCACTGGGGACCTTCGCAAATGCGAACAATTGTTCGTATTTGCGAACAAGGCTGGGTCAAAGGGGGCTTCGCATTTGCGATAATGGTTCGCATTTGCGAGCCTTGCCTTACACTATCCCCTTCGCAATTGCGAGAAATTCTTCGCAATTGCGAAGCCAACAGCTGGGTGAAAAACCAGCAGTTCAAAAATTCAGAATTTCATCCAACGGCCTATCAAATCTTTACCCGAGCCCCCCGAGCTCCAAACCAAACATGTACATAACCTCAAAAACACATTATGAACTTGTTCGTGCGATCACATCGCCAATATCACTTCGTTTTAATCAAATCAAGCCTCAAACTCATGATTTTCATACTTTTGATTTTCAAAACTTCTTAACTTGGAACTCAAGGTCCAAAACATCTCAAACGACATCCGAATGTCACCAAACTTTACAGGAAATCACATATATAATATTTAAGACTTGTACCGGGCGTCGGAACCAAAATACGAGCCCGATACCAAGGTCAATTAATTTATTTCCTTTAACAATTACATCAAAAATAATTTCATAGAAAAATTCATAACTTGGGCTCTAGGCCTCAGAATTCGACTCCGGACATATGTCCAAGTCCCATATTTTCCTACGGACCTCTCGGGACCATCCAATATCCGTTTACCAAAAATGTTGACCGAAGTCAACCATATCAATTTTAATATCATTTTTATCCAAATTTCTCATAGAATTCATATTTTCTATCACAAAATCTTTCCGGCTACATGCTCGGATCGTGCACGTAAATTGAGGCAACATATAATGAGGTTTTCAAGGCCTCAGAAGCTCGAAATGATTAATTAAATAAGTGATGACCCTTTGGGTTGTCACAGTGGGGTTACTGTATGCTCTTGGGGGTGGGTAATTATTTTGTGGTGTTAGTGCGTGCCATGGTGCCTGTACGGGAGGTGGGCATATGACTGGGCATGATGGATGGTGAAGTGAGTATCCGGTGTTGGGTAGTAGTGTTGCGGGTGGCTATATGGACTGTGGAAGTAATTTTGTTGGTGGGGTTGTGGTGGATTGTACAGGGGTGCGGGGACTCTGGCTCGGAACCAGGCTCCTGAATCAACCGCTGCAACTTCTTCCTTTCTCTTCTTCCCAAGCACTCCTCTAGTGCCACTTTGAATGGCTTGAGTGGTTGCGTTTAGAGCAGAATAACTCATGATTTTGTTAGCTTTCAAGCCCTCCTCGATCATGGATCCCATCTTTATTACTTCGGTAAATGACTTTCCTACGGACGTTACCAAATGCCCGAAATAGGTTGGCTCCAATGTCTGCAGGAAGATCTACCATCTCGTTTTCTCTCATTGGTGGATCTACCCTTGCTGCCTGTTCCCTCCAGCGGAACCCAAATTCTCTGAAGCTTTCGGCGGGCTCTTCTCTAACTTCAGCAATGATAAGCGATTAGGTATTATTTCAAGATTATACTGAAACTGGCCGATGAATGTTTGGGCCAGGTCATCCCATGTGAACCATCGGCTGGGATCTTTCCTGGTTTACCACTCCAATGCAGACCCTCCTAAGCTTTGACCGAAGTAAGCTATCAGGATTTCATCTCGCCCTCCGGCTCCTCGCATTTTGCTGCAGAAACCTTGGAGATGGGCTACTGGGTCGCCATGCCCCTCATATAGATCAAACTTGGGCCTTTTGAACCCAGCGGGCAGTTGAACATCCGGAAATGGGCACAGATCTTTGTAAGCAACACTGACTTGGTTGCCTAAACCATGCATATTCCTGAAGGATTGCTCCAGGCTCTTAACTTTCCGAATAACTTCATCCTGCTCCAAACTTTTGAGATGCCTTTCTGGTTCTGTCGGGTTGTCCTAGTGAGGGGTGTGTGAATGCGGTTGAGGAGCCTTAAAGGTAGGCTCGGGAGAATAGAAATAATTGTCATGGATTTGAAAGAGCGGCTCACTGGATGACTTCTATAAAATAGCAGGTGGAGGTGCCATGAAAACAGGGGTAACCTGTGGAGGAGAATTTTGTTTGGCCGGTGGAAACAGGGGTGTATAAGGGCTTTCCCCTTGATAATATGGATAGATCGAGGCACTTGCCGAGGGGTCAATGGGTGGATGCTCCGGAGCTGGTGTGGGAGTAGGAAGGCTTGATGATGACTGTCCCCTAGCCCAGGCTAGGTGCATCTCTGTTATCTGCTGTCTCAACCTATCCACTTCTTCTTTCAGTACCCGTATCTCTGATTTCTCTCCATCGAGACTTTTCCCGGAACTAGACATGCTCGCTGGAATTGGACCTTTTGATCTAGTATGGTAATGGTAATTGGCCAGTACGTTCTGTCAAGTCAACTGCTAAAATTCTCTGGAAAATGTGACAAGCTTGTTAGTTCACAGAGTTTAACAGATATCTTATCCCACGTTGGATGCAATGCACCTAGTCGGCTAACCATTTCTACATGTTTTGACCTTTGTCGCGTGCGTCATCCCAGCTTGTCTATTGGATTTTTTTTAATTAATTAAAAAAATGAATCTTGTTATCACGGCCTTTCAACACTTAAAGAAAATTTGAAGGCTGTGTAACAGGATACCGGTGATGACTATGTTCTGTTTTTGCGGAATTAGTCCTTTGGTGCCCCTTTTGAAGAATTTGACTATTTTCGCAGAAATTCCTAACTCTTGACTAAGGCCAAATCTCCTAATATTTATTATTATTTAATTATTTTATTATTTTATTATTTTTTTATTTTTTTGAAAAAATAGTATTAGTTGAGCCCGATATGGGTTGCCTACGTATCCCACGCCCGGTGAGAATCAAACTTTCATAGTCGGTAAACGAACTAAATTATAAAAGAAAACACACTATTTTTAACAACATTATTTTCAAAGAAACTAACTATTTTTCATAAAATTAACAAAAATTATTTGGCAATTTTTTCATTTTCAGAAATTATCTTAAAAAAATAGACTATTTTTCATAAAATTATTTTGACTTTAGATCCTGACATTTTCCACTTCTTACCTTCTCTCTTTTTTAATAACAAACTGGTCGGCATGTAAGGTCGAAACAAATAAATGCACAAACAAAGATGCATCAAGTTGGTCTTTTGTTTCAGGTACACCTGTCCTAGACAGGCCCAACCCCTGTGTCGAGCCTCCTAAGTCAGATATGCACATGATGCAAATAGACGTTCCTATCTAGGATCCGGCATAAGGCTTTGTCTTTCTAAGTCATCATTCTGTCGGAAAAGGTGTCTAGACTGGCTTTACTCGAGCGGACAACTCGAGCCGATGAGTGTCAGTGCACCGGTAGCTTGGCTTTCCTGCTTAATTGACAATACTCCCCGCCTAAACATGTGTGACTACAAATCCTTCACCGGGTGCCAAGCACCACAGTTATCTTGAGAAAACATGCTATGTCCAGCAAATGCCCGATATTTTATTTCAAAGCGACTCAAAAGAGAAAAAATGGGTATCAGCACAATTTATACACAATTCACAAAATATCAAAGCGGTAAAAGTAACATTTAGCATATTAAATACAAACATATAATAAAATCAGATAATAATAAGCCAAATACAACAATTATTCAAAGCTCGAATTCTTAAACCCTGAACTAGTAGTTCTGGGTTAATAGTCCCAATAGAGTCGCCAGAGCTGTCACACCTCCTTTTGGCGCTACTGCCCCCCTCCCGGGAAGGGCATGGTAGAGGGAGTTTTCCCAATTAAAGGACAATTAAAACTGGATTCATTTATTAAGAGATTCAGAGTCGCCACTTGGGAGATTTTTGGTGTCCCAAGTCACCGGTTCGAATCCCGAATTGAGGAAGGATTTGACTCTATTTAACGGTCTGCGAACCAAAAATCTGGATAAGGAATTCTGTTAACCTGGAAGAAGGTGTTAGGCATTCCCGAGTTCCGTGGTTCCAGCACGGTCGCTCAATTATCATACCTGGCTTATTTATCCGATTTTTATAACATGTTTCAACTTGTGCGCGAATTTTAACTTTCAACCGCTTTTGATTGTTATTCTTATTATAAGAATTATTCTAATAAAGAATTGCAACGTTATGAAAATGTATCTCAAACCATGTTACAATCAATGTACCCGTGGTTTCCGACAATTTCGACTTCTTTGTGATTTAAATTTAGGGTCACATAAATGTGCACCCAGGTTTAGGAAAGTAATATTATTAAACTAACGCGCCTACAACAACTACGTGTTACTAATTTTTGCGAGAGGTCATAAAAATTTGCTAGATGGCATGTCCCGAATTCTAAGTATTTGAATATATACATTCACAAGAGCGCCATGATTTTAATGTATTATTTAGCGAGGCTCATCTCATTTTATTATTAAAAGGCAAACCAAAATAAATCTATAATTTTCTATTTTTTATGTGTCTCTAATAATAAAAGAAAGAGTCCTAAACATCGTAAAAAAAAACTATTATAATTGGGTCTACGGTTTTTTTCTTTTTCTTTTTAATTAGCAATCCGCTTTGGGCCTTGAATACAACCCGCTTTAAAATCAAAGTCCCAAAGAGCAGGCCTTGACCCAGATACAAAACAAGGCAGGTTAGTTATAGCTTGGGCCCAAGTCTTGGGCCGCCTGGCAAGGTGTCAAAGTAAACTGGACTACAGATAACAAATTTCTTGCATAACCAGTCCAAAGCCTACAATGATGGCAAGGGAAAACAATACACGATTATCCAAACTAGTGAGACATTGATCGATTAACTTCTGATTGCATACTCCAATTACTCTATTTATTTGATAAGATGTATTTTAACTATTCCCAAAGCTGAAAGTTAAACTGGTAATAAGGACAAGTTCAGCCGTAGGGGATACCTTTTGAAATCTCTTTTACAATTACAGAAAAAAAAAACTTATCAAGTGCTTAGGAATTAACATTAGGAACTGGAACCATTCACTAACAACTAATGGTATTATTTACTAGCATGATTCAATGCCACTCAACTGATGTTATTAATTATACTAATAATACTAGACTGACTAATAAAATGAATTGACATGTGCTCATGAGCAACAATTCACCAATTTAAGACAAACAATCTAGAATAGCCCAAGCTGAATTACAATACTTAATTACTAAACATGAATTCGGACTAAGAACAATTTTAAAATCCAATTTCAGTCTACTTACAACCTATAATTTCATTATCATTACTGAAGTATGGTTCAAATGAGCCAACCAATAAGCACAAAAAACTAGTTTTCCAACTGAACAATAATATTAACGGTCCAAGCACTGATATGCATTTTTCATTATATAAACCTTTTAAAAAAATGTTCTTCTACATGTGAACACGACTTCAACACTGTTTGAGCTTGGGAATATACCAGGAATTCGAAAGCAAAGAAAATGGAGGAAAAGAGATCAATGGGCAGTGCAACAGCAAACGACAGCAAATACGGCAACAATAAATCCCAGCAAACACTCAAGCCACTAATAAAACAGTAACAGGCAGCCTAAGGAATAAGTTGAAATCCCAAAAAAAAAAACTCAAATCCACAGAGAACTTAAGAAAAATCAACTGCAGTTTCCGGAAAACAAAATAGCAAACAAACAGAGAACTCAAATGTCCTCAGCAGAAACCTTCAGACAAACTAAACACTCAGGTGTGAGACTAGAAACAAAGAAGGCTCAATTGTTTCTGATCTTTAAAGCAATGTATTAGTGTTATGGGGGGGGGGGCAGGATCGCTAGATCGAAACAACTGTAGTTCTAGACTTATTTAAAGAAGAAGAAGGCTTACAGAGGTTCAACCCAACCTATGAATTGGAAAAAACACAGAATTAAAACCAAACGACAATGGAATAGTATTTTTCTCTTCTTAAACTTTCTCTATCTATCAAAATCAGTGACTATTTTTCTGGATTCTTATCTCTTCAAGTTTATTTCCGTATTCTCTCCTTAAACTCTTAAACTCTCAAATACTCTCCAAAAAGTTTCTCCAGATTATCAATCTCCGCTTAAACTCTCAATGTCTCCTCTCTAGCTTCCCCCCAGACCTTTGTTTATCTTCTGTTTTTATTGACAAAAACAGAGCTCTTTTCTTTCTTTCCTAGACTGTATGTGTGTGTCTCTATTTATAACCTTAAAATCCAAACTAAGCAGCCCCTTTTTAATTAATAAAAAGCTGTCCAGCCCACTTAACCTGTAATTTTCCACTGATAAAAGCACTAAACCCAACAAAACAGTCTTCCTTTTCAATTGTTAATTCAAAAGACTGTCCATCCTACTACCTTTTCAATTCTTTATTCAAAAGCCCATACTACAACCTAATTTTCCACTAGCAAGAGTGATAAATCAGGCTTTGATTTACACTAGTAGCAGCCCACTTATTTCAAAGCCCCTTTTTCATTTTTCAGAACCCAAAACACCCTTTAACCCCCTGAAAACTATTGTTCTGCCCAATTGTGTTTAAACCCCTCTTGAATTATGGCTAACAATTAATTCTCAACTATTCAACTATAACCAATTCATGATTCCTACAATGACACGAATGGGACAAACTAACTACAATTAATCTTATTGCTAAACAACAGGGATCTGTTAATCGACGAAACTAAACTTACATCACCGTTAAATTTACAGAAGCAAAAACTGGACTAAGAATTTTTTATGGGAGAGTTTTGGAATCGGGGAAGTTATGATGAACTAACAAGAAATTTAATCGGATGACTAATAACAAAAATAAGAAGAGAAAAGGAAGTAAAATAAATTACTCAAAAAATCACAGTACATACCCCAGCTTAATTCGCTCGAAATTTGAAACTTCGATCCTTGAGATCTAAATGGGCTTTAATCGAGCGTTCTCGATTGAAAACACTCGACTAAAGCTAGTTTAAGCAAACTAAAATCTGGATAAAATCGTCCATTGAAACTCCAGGGTTCTTCAACAGTGAAGATTCTGCTAGCTTCGACTCGATTCAACAATTGAGTGATTCAAGAGGTATTTGGAGGGAAAATAACACTGGACTGAGGACGAGGGAAGTGTGGAGGTCAATGGTTGTAAACCTAGGGCTAAAGTCGGAGAAGGCACGATTTGGTGAGGTTATTTTCGATCTACAAATCGAGTTGGCTCGCAATGATTCGAGACAAAGCGACCTTGGATTCGAGTTGAGGGGGTTAAAGTACCCTAGAGGTTGTTGGTTTGGAGATCACCGGCGTCGTTGCTGGTGGTTTTTCAGGCGAAGAGGGGTGGGGCAGCTAGGGTTCGACTTTGCCTCTATGAGAGACGAAATGGGGGGGGGGAGTAACGGATCAAATGAAACCAAGGTTTGGGGGTGGGGATTTTTGGTAGGGTAAATTAATAGATTAATCATGGACCGTTGGATGGGGTAGTACCAACGATCCAGATTAAACGCTGAGAAATGGGGCGGTTTTGGGGCAACGGGTTTCCAGATGGGTATCCGGGTTGGTTTGGGTTATATGGTATTGAAATGACGTAGTTTCATCCACATACTACATCGTTTTGTGTGACTTTGAGGCTGAAGATTTGGAACGGGTATGGGGTGCTTTTGGGCATCATTTTTTTGATTCAATTTCTCGGTCCAATCGTGTTTTTGCTCTTTGTTTTGTTTCTTTGTTTTTTCTTTTCTTTTAATTTATTTTCTTAAATCATTTCAAACTAAATTTTAAAATCCAAAATTACATTATAAAACAAAATTAACTTATCAAAAGTATTAATTAACCTCCAATAACAATTAAACACACATAATTAAATACCAAAAATAAAGTAAAATCATACAATTGGACAATAAATGATAAAATGCAAAAAATACATTATTTTGTGATTTTTTCATTTTCATAAAATAAAATTAACCAACTTTAATTGAAAACTTGAATCTTGTATACAAAATTGCAATATCTTTTGTATTTTTATTTATTTGAACAAATAGACATGGACATACGAACGCAAACAAAAATCACGTGCTCACAATAACACCCTTAAGGCCAAGGGCCTTCATCGAAAAGAAGAGTTCTACCATGTTCGAACAACGACGGGTTAATATTTTGATAAAAGTTTAAAATAACACCCTCAAGGCCAAGGGCCTCCACCAAAAATAAGAGTTCGACCTTGATTAAATAAAGACAGGTTAATATTTAGGCGAAAGTTCAAAATAACACTCTTAAGGCCAGGAGCCTCCGACTAAAGAAGAGTTCGACCTCGATCGAACAACGACGGGTTAATATTTCGACAAAATTCGAAATAACACCTTTAAGGCCAAGAGACTTGTCCAAAAAGAAGAGTTTGACCTCGATCGAACAACAACGGGTTAATATTACGATGAAAGCTCGAAATAACACGCTTAAGTCCAAGGGCCTTCGCAAAAAAGAAGAGTTCGACCTCGATCGAACAACGACGGGTTAATATTTTGACAAAATCTCAAAATAATACCCTTAAGGACAAGGGCCTTTGCCAAGAAGAAGGGTTCGATCTTGATCGAATAACGACGGGTTAATATTTCAACGAAAGTTCGAAATAACACCTATAAGGCCAAGGGCCTTAGCCAAAAAGAAGAGTTCGACCTCGATCGAATGACGACGGGTTAATATTTTGACGAAAGTTCGAAATAACACCCTTAAGGCCAAGGTCCTTCACCAAAAAGAAGAGTTCGACCTGGATCTAACAATAACAGGTTAATATTTCGATAAGAGCTCAAAATGACACCCTTAAGGCCAAGAGCCTTCACCAAATAGAAGAGTTCAACTTCGATCGAATAATGACGAGTTGATATTTCGATGAGTGTTCGAAAAGCGCCCTTAAGGCCAAGGAACTCCACCAAAAAGAAGAGTTTGACTTCAATCGAACAATGATGGGTTAATATATTTTGACAAAAGCTTGAAATAGCACCCTTAAGGCCAAGGGCATTCTCCAAAAAGAAGAGTTCGACCTTGATTGAACAATGACGAGTTAATATTTTGATGAAAGTTCAAAATAACACCCTTAATCCCACAGGTTCTTCGCCAAAAAGAAGAGTTCAACCTCGATTGAATAACAATAGGTAAACATTTCGACGTGAGTTCAAAATGATACCCCTAAGGCCGAAAGCCATCACCGAAGAAAATCAGGAGTTGCGATGGGATGATACTTTGATATAAGCTCGAAAATAAAATCCCTTTGGCTAAGGCCGCAATTAGAAAAAGAATCTCATACCACTCCGACTTTGATGGATTAGCACCTTGACACAAAGTGAAAATCACTGTCCTATTGGCGAAAGCCGTTATCGAGGCTCCACTCAGCCCGAGAGAACTTGTAGTCCCCTATTAAAACTCCTTTTTATAAAAAGCTTTCGCACAAAAAACTGCAAATTACCTACAACTAAAACCAACAGAGTCCATGAATAAACAAAAATAAAGAAGAAACAAAGATAGCAATTTTTCACTCGGAACCATCTCTAGGAGATCCTCCCTCATCACCCGCGCCCATATCAACTTCTAGAGTTGTAGAGTCGTATCCACAGTTAACACGAACCTCTCGTGCCTTTGCCTGTGCTCCTTCATATGCGGCCTCAGTAACGATGCCCGCCTCTCACAAACTCTTATAGATGTCCCACTATGCTTCAGCATGAACCCAAAGTCATGCAAATGGCGATGAACAGTGGTGGAGGAGGATTCAACTTGAGCCAACAGTTGCCCATTTTTAGTCTCAAGAGTAGCGACTTGGTCCCCTAGGGTCGATGCCTATCAGTCGATCTCACCGATACACTCCTCAATCCTCGCTTCCATTAGTGTGGCCATCACCCTCTTCGATACCTGCTTGGATTAGAGGATGCAGATGCTGTTCCCTAAAGCCTTCGCACTCGCCAAAGACGATGACCAAACACTCTCGATATCTTCCAAACTGGAAACTTTTCTATCCAACTCGGTCAACTCCCCCATGCACTGCATGCTCATCGCCTCAACCCTGCTAAGGTTATGATCCATCTCAAATTGTATAGACCTCAGCTTCTCCTGAAGGTATTCGCACTCTGCAACAACCCCTTTGCCCAGCTCAAGCTCTTCGTCCTTTGCACGAAGTTGCTCCTCAAGTACACCACGTCTATGAATAGACTCCATCAGTTGTTGGTCCCTCTTCTCCAATTCCTTGCTAAGAGATCGAGTATCAGGGTTCGCCTTCAGAGGCTCGCGCATCTCATGGTACTTATTACGATAGCGCCAATATTTCCCTAGAATTATTAGGAAAATCTTGGCCCGAGTCAGACCTGCAAGCACTAATCTCCACCATATACGTCTGAAAAACAAAAAAATAGCTAAGGCCAGGACAATAAGAAAAATGAAAGTAACATGAAAAAAGTGAAACGTACCCTCAAGCCCATAACGGCCACTTCATGCATCAGAAGTCTTACCCCCCCTGTCGCGGTAGGTGGATAATTAATCACAATGGTAGGAATCTTCATCGATGGAGCAGACATAATAGCAGGCACCGTCTCTATAGGTAGAACGACATCCACTCCCGCCTCAAATCTCATCAAGGGAAGGTCTTCCTCTAAATGTATCAAGGTTGAAGGAGCCGTTTCGAACTCCACTCGCCACCTTTTTGATGGCCTTCCCTTTCCTCGGTGTTGATACCCAATTTCTCCCTATATATTTTTAGGGTCGATGCCTTTCAGTCGATCTCACCGATACACTCCTCAATCCTCGCTTCCATTAGTGTGGCCATCACCCTCTCCGATCCTTGCTTGGATTAGAGGATGCAGATGGTGTTCTCTAAAGTTGTCGCCCTCGCCAAAGCCGATGACCAAAAACTCTTGATATCTTCCAAACCGAAAAGTTTTCTATCCAACTCGGTCAACTTCCCCATCCACTCCACACTCATCGCCTCGACCCTGATAAGGTTCTGATCTATATCAGGTTGCGTAGACCTCAGTTTCTCCTGAAGGTATTCGCACTCTGCAACAACCTCTTTTCCCAACTCAAGCTCTTCGTCCTTTGCACGAAGTTGCTCCTTGAGTACACCACGTCTATGAATAGACTCCATCAGTTGCTGGTCCCTATTCTCTACTTCCTTGCTGAGGGATCGAGCATCAGGGTTAACCTTTAGCCGCTCGTGCATCTCACGATACTTATCACGATAGCGCCAATATTTCCCTAGTAATTGTCAGGAAAATCTTGGCCCGAGTATCAACCTTGCAAGCACTAATCTCTACCATATACATCTGAAAAACAAAAAGACAGCTAAGGCCAGAAAAATAAGAAAAATGAAAGGAACATGAAAAACAGTGAAACGTACCCTCAAGCCCATAACGGCCACTTCATGCATCAAACTATTATCAGGAATGTTCCGAAGACCCTCGCTCTCGGTGGCGGAGCACAATAGGTCAAACTGTGGGGCCATGTCCTCTATATTTCCCAGAAAGTTGATGTCCGACAAAATTTCAAGAATACGGGGCGGCCCTCCCGCATGAACCAACGAATGTGTAAGACCCTCCTCAAACATCCTAATCCTCAAGATCAAGCTCAGACTTGGATTCATAGTCATTGACCATAACACCCTTTCCCCGTTCTACGGCTGAGGAAGAAGCACGACTAGGTACCTAGGACAAAGGCCCGTCCAAAGCAGTAGCAGTGGCCTTAGAAGTCTTACTCCCCATCGCGGTAGGTGGCTGATTAATCACAACGGTAGGAATCTTCATCAATAGAGCAGATATAATAGCAGGCACCATCTCTATGGGTGGAACAACATCAACTCCCGCCTCAAATCTCATCAAGGGAAGGTCTTCCTCTTAATGTATCACGGTTGAAGGAGCCGTTTTGATCTCCACTCGCCACCTCTTCGATGGCCTTCCCTTTCCTCGGTGTTGATACCTAATTTTTTCCTATATATTTTTAGGGTCTATGCCTCTCAGTCGATCTCACCGATACACTCCTCAATCGTTGCTTCCATTACTGTGGCCATCACCCTCTCCGATCCTTGCTTGGATTAGAGGATGCAGATAGTGTTATCTAAAGACGTCGCCCTCGCCAAAGCCGATGACCAAACACTCTCGATATCTTGCAAACCAGAAACTTTTCTATCCAACTCGGTCAACTTCCCCATCTACTCCAGGCTCATCGCCTCGACCCTCATAAGGTTCTGATCCATCTCAGGTTGCATAGACTTCAGCTTCTCCTGAAAGTATTCGCACTCTGCAAACGCCCCTTTTCCCAGCTCAAGCTCTTCGTCCTTTACACGAAGTTGCTCTTCTAGTACACCACGTCTATTAATGGACTCCATCAGTTGCAGGTTCCTCTTCTCCAATTCCTTGCTGAGGGATCGAGCATCAAGGTTCGCCTTCAGCCGCTCGTGCATCTCACGGTACTTATCACGATAGCATCAATATTTCCCTAGCATTGTCAGGAAAATCTTGGCCCGAGTATCAGCCCTGCAAGCACTAATCTCCACCATATACATCTGAAAAACAAAAAGACAGCTAAGGCCTGGACAATAAGAGAAATGAAAGGAACATGAAAAAAAGTGAAACGTACCCTCAAGCCCATAACGGCCACTTCAGGCATCAAACTAATATCAGGAATGTTCCGAAGACCCTCGCTCTCGATGGCGGAGCACAAGAGGTCAAACTGTGGCGCCAAGTCCTCTATTTCTCCCATAAAGTTGATGTCCGACAGAATTTCAAGAGTATGGGACGACCCTCCCGCATGAATCACCGAATGGGTAAGACCGTCCTCAAACATCCTAACATCCTCAAGATCAAGATCAGACTTGGATTCGCGGTCATTGACCATGACACCCTTTCCCCTTTCTACGGCCGAGGAAGAAGCACAACTAGGTACCTAGGACAAATGCCCATCCAAAGCAGCAGTAGTGGCCTCAGAAGTCTTACCCCCCATCGCGGTAGGTGGCTGATTAATCACAACGGTGGGAATCTTCATCGATGGAGCAGACATAATAGCAGACACCGTCTCTATATGCGGAACGACATCAACTCCCACCTCAAAATATCATCAAGGGAAGGTCTTCCTCTAAATGTATCATGGTTGAAGGAGCCGTTCCGAAATCCACTAGCCACCTCTTTGATGGCCTTCCCTTTCCTCGGTGTTGATACCCAATTTTTCCCTATATATTTTTAGGGTCGATGCCCTTTAGTCGATCTCACCGATACACTCCTCAATCCTCGCTTCCATTAGTATGGCCATCACCCTCTCCGATCCCTGCTTGGATTAAAGGATGCAGATGGTGTTCTCTAAAGTCGTCGCCTTCGCCAAAGCCGATGACCAAACACTCTCGATATCTTCCAAACTGAAAACTTTTCTATCCAACTCGGTCAACTTCCCCATCCACTCCACACTCATCGCCTCGACTCTGATAAGGTTCTGATCCATCTCAGGTTGCATATACCTCAGTTTCTCCTGAAGGTATTCTCACTCTGCAACAACCCCTTTGCCCAGCTCAAGCTCTTCGTCCTTTGTACGAAGTTGCTCCTTGAGTACACCACATCTATGAATAGTCTCAATCAGTTGCTGGTCCCTCTTATCCCATTCCTTGCTGAGGGATCGAGCATCAGAGTTCGCCTTCAGCCGCTCGTGCATCTCACGGTAGTTATCACGATAGCGCTAATATTTCCCTAGCATTGTCAGGAAAATCTTGGCCCAAGTATCAGCCTTGCAAGCACTAATATCCACCATATACATCTGAAAAACAAAAAGACAGCTAAGGCCAAGACAATAAGAAAAATGAAAGGAACATGAAAAAAGTGAAACGTACCCTCAAGCCCATAACGGCCACTTTATGCATTAAACTAATATCAGGAATGTTCCGAAGACCCTCGCTCTCAGTGGCGGAGCACAAGAGGTCAAACTGTGGTGCCATGTCCTCTATATCTCCCAAAAAGTTGATGTCCGACAGAATTTCAAGAATACAGGACGACCCTCCCGCATGAACCACCGAATGGGTAAGACCCTCCTCAAACATCCTAACATCCTCAAGATCAAGATCAGACTTGGATTCATAGTCATTGACCATGACAACCTTTCCCCTTTCTATGGTAGAGGAAGAAGCACGACCAAGTACCTAGGACAAATGCCCGTCCAAACCTCAGAAGTCATACCCCCCGTCGCGGTAGG
This sequence comes from Nicotiana noctiflora, assembly GCA_032618575.1. NCBI lineage: Eukaryota > Viridiplantae > Streptophyta > Magnoliopsida > Solanales > Solanaceae > Nicotiana > Nicotiana noctiflora. The sequence continues at coordinate 83,867 of JASVEL010007019.1, read as the reverse complement.
TGGCTGATTAGTCACAACGGCGGGAATCTTCATCGATGGAGCAGACATAATAGCATGCACCATGTCTGTTGGAAGATGACATCAACTCCCACCTCAAATCTCATCAAGGGAAGGTCTTCCTCTAAATGTGTCACGGTTGAAGGAGCCCTTTCGAACTCCACTCGCCACCTCTTTGATGGCCTTCCCTTTCCTCGGTGTTGATACCCAATTTTTTCCTATATATTTTTATATATAAAATACTTTCAAAATGTATGCGTACATAAGTATGTCAAAATATTTTATTATTTTTTTTAATTTTCAAATCCATTTATTGCCCTATTTTATCAATAAACAACTCAATAATTATTCCCCAAATTATCATTTTGCTGATCCATTTGTTGAATTTTCACACTTATACCAAAATATAGCTACGGTAAATTTTTCATAGTTTTTAAAAATTTATTTAGTATTTTAAAGCTAAATTGCATATAATTGCATTATTAGCCTATTTTAAGAATTAATTGCGTTTCTAGTTACAAAATTGATTCCAATATTTTTTATATTTTCGTATTATTAATTAGTTTAGTAACTTTAATTTTGTTTCCAAAAATTATTTTACTATTTTTTATAATTAAAAAGGGGAAAAGTGGCTATTTAAACACTAGGCCTACTAATTTCAATTTCAGCCAAAATTAGCCCCCCAATTAAACCCAATTTCAATCCCAAATTGCCTGGCCCAATTATTTAATTACCTTCCCCTGAACCATTTGATTACAACCCGCGCGGCTCCCCGTTTAATCTAGGTTGTTGATCAAAATGATCAACAACCACACTTCATTCTTCTCTTTTTAAATTACCAACCCCCTTTATCCTTATCATTTTCACCAGCCCACCGCCTTTCAAACCCTCCACTCTCTTAAACTCCCTTGAATATTCTCGACCTCTTACCATCTCCGCCCTGAAATCCACCTGAATCTATGGCTTCAAAGGCTACGAGAGTCCTACATCGGCCTCCTTTGGCTCCTACGTGCATGATCTCTAATGATTCAAGGCCTGACCTTGAAGGTTCATATCCAGACCTCCGTTGATTCAGAGTTCAACGGTCATCTCCGACATCGCTCTGGCGTACCATGGTCGTTTAAGCCCGATTCTAACCTCTCCGACTAAGATCAATGACCTTTCAAAGCCTTTCATCTCTAGGGTTTTTTTGAACCCTAACCCTTTCAATTTTTCTTCGATTTTTTAGATCCGTTGTGTATCTACGCTTTCCCTGCATTTTCAAACAAACTCCCTAACTTTTCTTTCAAAAAATTACTTTTATAATATTTCTTTTTTCAATTTAAGGTTTTCTGAAAAAATATTTGAGTGTTTCTCTGACTCTCTTTCGCTTATCTTGTGTGTATTTGCCTCTATGGTGCTCCTATATTTTTCTTCTACCATATTCTTGTATGTTCTTCTACTGTGTTTTCATACCCCGTTCTTGTATGCTCTTTTATTGTTTTTTCTATATTATGTTCTCGTATGCTTTTTTACTATGTTCTGGTATTTTCTTCTACCATGTTCTGGTATGTTTCACCAACTATATTTTTCTACTGTGTTCTTAAGTATTTTACTATTTTCCTTCTACTGAACCTTATTTGAGTTTCTTCTATAAGATCCTCTTAAGTATGCTTTCCTACTGTTATTAATAGTCTTTTCTTATTATGCTTTAAATTAGTTTCTTCCACTCTGTTTGCTTCATACCATTCTAATGTGTTTGCATGTTACTTTGCTATCATGTTTCTCATGAGTTCCGTTGCTGAAATAAGCATGTTAGAAGTTTCAGTTCTTTTCTGAAACCCCTAAACATGTTTTCGATTCAATTTCTTGCGCTCTCATCTTTGCTTCGTGATTTGCTTGAACTAGGGTTTTTATTTTAGAACCCCTAACTATTTCAGACAAACTTCATGTTTGGACATCCGTGTTTGCATATGATTCAGGATTTTTACTAAACTCTTCTACACTGGAATTTCTATTGATGACATGATAATTTTTTTTCATGCTTAAATTGTTCGTATGCTCCATATATATAAGGAACTTCCCTTTAAAGTGGTTTCAAGCTTGTGATTAATTCATAATTCCTTCTAAATAGGTCTAATTGATTCCCTTTCCGTTGTTTGCCAATTTCCCTTAAGTTAAAAACCTTTCCCATCTTTTTGACTCGATTCATTCGTACAAATCTCAGACCTTGTGATGTAATGGCTGTTAATTGATTTTCTTACCTTATTTGTACAAATCGTGTACTTCAAAATCCCGTCCTAAAATAACCTTTTTATGTATGTTCCCTTAATTGCATGTTGTGCACAAAGTGTTTATTCAATTTCTTTCCTTAATTGGTTTTCACCCGTTTGAATCTGAATCTCTTAATTAAAGGGAGTCTTGTGTAATTGATTGACAATCAGTTCTTCAATTATTTCTTACCTTATTTCTGCCTAATTTTTACACTATAAAAGGCACAACCCTCTTTCACAAACAGACGATTAACAATCGTTCACTACATACTTTGCAATCATTCTGAACTCTTACTTACACATAATAGTACTCCCCCTTCTTGTCTACGCTGTTGTTTTTACAATACTACTGCGATTTCTCTATTTGTTTCTTTGAAACTGGCATGTCCTAATTTAAGCTTCAGCATCATCACAATGTGTTTATTTACAGCCTTTGTATCTATGTCTACTTTACTGTTTTTTGCAGAGTTAAATGTTTATACTAGCATGTTGATCCTTTTGTGCTTATGTCTGCTATGAATCCTTTCTCCCCACCCCCTTATGTGTTTTGAGCTACAGTTTAAAACATGACAATATGTAAGTTATTGTCTATGGATAGAACTTGATCCCTAAAGGATCCTAACTTCTAAACAATGTGTTCTAACAGGCTTATGGGTATGCTAGCATTTCTCATTGCTGAGTATACCCATCAGACTGTCTTTATCCCTTCTCAACTTCCACCATTCCCTATACCCCTATGTGTAGTAATGTGAACTATTTCCCCTTTTAGAATCATGCACTTGTACTCTCTCTTAGTCTCTAAGTTGTGCCCCCTCCTATGAGCCTTGCCTTGGGACCTTGAGTTCCCCCTGAACTTGGACACTTGAGCGTTGTCCTTTGCACACAGCACTATGTCTTATTCTGGTAATGCATTTGGGTGTAAGCACTGCCCGGAGTTCATGTGAGGTTCTTAGGGAACTCTGACACACCCCAAATGAGGGAAAGGCTTTAAAATATGATCTCTTGGGGTTGGTTTATTTCATACTTCAGACAGGAAGTCTGGATCAGGCTATCCTTGGTTGTACTTTTAAGTTCTGATGTATTTCCTTATTTTGTTTCATTTTTCTATACTGTAATAACTTTATAATAAACTCTCGGGGATGCCTAGTGAAAAAGGGAAGGGTAACCATGTATGCAAATGATAGATAACATGTCTATAGTAATTTCTGATTTCTGCACTCTCATTTTTTGATAACCTTATTATAGGAATTTTGATTTTTGCACTCTCATATGTAGATAACATGCCTATTGGAATTTCTGATTTGTGTGCTCTCATATGTAGATAAACTACCTATAGGAATTTCTGATTTATGCGCTTTCATATAGATACCACGTCTATAGGATTTTTGCACTTTCATATAGATACTATGTCTATAGGAATCCTGCACTCTTTCGTATAGATACAATGTCTATAGGAATTAGAATTCTTCACATGCATATAGAAAATATACCAATAGGTCTTTCTGAACCCTGCATATCCACCTTTCATTATCCAAACATGTTTATAGGTCATTAATAATCAACCGCAAATAAATATCATGTTTGTATAAAATAAAACACCTAGATATCATATTTGTAGGATTTTTAAGTCTTTTTATGTCTTTAAAAGTGTTCTAAAGTTGACAAACGCATAGAAAGCATGCATATAGGAGCGTTAACCAAATCTAAATCGCCTCACTCGAATATAGTCTAAAACCAGTAACAATAATGTGTTACCAGTCACAGAATTCATGATCTTTTGCTAAAACTTGCCTTTCTTTAATAAACTAAAAACTTCTCTTAAATCAGTATGAGTTTAGTTTATTTTATTGTTTCTGACATCAGTAGGCATCATGCCTATAGGATCCTCGTCCAACACCTAGGCAAGCTATAGGGTAAATCTTATAAACTAAATTAGATTTATTAGTTACAAGCAGCAGACAGGCCTGATTCGGGCTTCTTATCTGAACTATGTAATAAATCAGTCTGCCTCAAATCTTTAAGTTTTAGTTAGACCTTAAACAGTATGTTCAAGAAATGCTAAACATGTGCTTTGTTTGGTTTAAAGCAGGTCTGTTTGAGCCCTTTTTTTATTTGTTTATATGCTCCCCCAAAATTGCTATATGTGTCTTGTTCGTCGCCTTAATATATTACCTTTTGAAACCACCAATAAGCCTAAAATATCCTTATTTTAGGATTAGTAGTCCCAAGTACCTCTGGGACGGATAAGATTGGCGTAGGTAATAACATGCAATAAGTAAACGAGACTATTCCGTGCTTTAATACCTTAACAGGGTGGAAAAGGGTAGATATGGGTATGATGACACGCGATAACATCACGTGTAGCCCCTTACTGAGGAGTGATTACTGGATGTTTTGTGGGGTGATCCATATTATTAATAAACTTAAGACCCCCTTTCTTTGCTCTTTGTTTTTTTTAAAATCTTTTAAAACCATCTTTTTGTTTTAAAGAAAATCAACTCTCTCTTTAGTTCTTTTCGAATTTGTTTATTTGTGACCATCTCATGAAAATCTTCTCTTATTTGAGACTCTTACTTGCCTATGTGTTATTTGCATTTAAGTTACAATAATAGCTTGGTGGGGAACCACAATAGTGGATCATGAGGGGTGTCTAACACATTCCCTTTGTGATAATTTCAAGCCCTTACCCAATCTCTGGTTACTTGACTCTAATCTTTTTTAGTGTGCACTTAAATCATTAGGTGGCGACCCTCAAATCACAAATCCAATTCCCAAAATGGAACGAGTTGTCTTCCCAAAATGTCATAAACCCGATTTCGTGAGAAAAAGGGGGTGCAACAGCATGGCGACTCTGTTCGGTATTTCTTTTAGGCTTTTATCATTTCAAGCTATTACTGTGACTTTACATTTCTTATGTGCCTTTATTTGTTTAATCCTTTTAAGCATTTAATTCCTTCTACTACTTCAAAACTAACTCGTATCTTGTTTCTTTCCTTTATTTCTTTTATTGCTTTCCTTTATTACTATTTTTAATTATGAAGAATTATTGTAATTATTGCTTTTGTAACGTGCAAATACGTGACAACTTATTTTAATTATTGCATAACCATGTTTTCAACATCATATTCCACTTGTGACAAACAAAATACCATAGAAATGCTTATAATGAGTGGTAGCACCTTCTGATTTTATCACCCCTAAATCCGGCAAAGGCTTATTTGCGGTAAAACTAGTCGATCAACGGTGCCGTCAACAATTCTGCACCTTTCCCTCTTGAGTTGTATGCTCAAGGGTACCTGGCTAAAACCCCATAGAAACCCTTTATCTTTAAATTATGGATGCATCCTAGCCGAGTCAGTTGTGTTATCCGCATAATATCTCTTTAAGATAGCCTTGTCCACAGTCCACTGGGTTTCCCTGAAACCCAAACAGACCTTATCATATTCTGTGCATTTATTTGGAGAATTAAAATTCTTTTATGCTAATTATTGATATTAAATAGTTGAGTCTAGTGGGAGTAAGGGCCTAACCTTTTTGTTTTGCCGAAATATGAGGCACGAAGTCCTAGATTCGGCATAGTCACCAACATCCACCCAAAATTGCTAAGTTGGTGGGAGGATCTTCATTCCAGTGATCAGGCTCTTGTCCGAGAATATCTAGGAAATCTACCTTCCCTCCTGAAAATTCAACCCAATAACAAAATCATAAAAGCTGCTACTCTATTCTGAAAAGAAGTTTTTGAAGAGGGTCGAAGACTGCCGGACAGCTGAAAGAAATGAAGGCGGACATCTGGCTAGAGCTTACTTACTACTAGGACAACGCGATATGGGAGAGCTGTTCGAGGGAGCCAACAATGCCGAGTCTGGGGAAGGTTCCTCCGGGACCAAATAGATAGGAATTTTCATTTTCGCTTTATAAGATGTAATAAGGCTGATGGCCATTAGTGACTTTTAATTTTCTTATTATTTAGTGTCGTTTTGGGATTCGTCTATCTTTTATCAATGAAATGAGGCATTTAAAATTCTATGATCTCCAAATTAACTTGTCTCTAGGCCTACCTCGGGCACAACAAGGTCCTTAAAATTAGGATGCGCTTTATATTTCAGCACTACGTGTTTAAATGTTGCAAAATTTTTTATATAATTCTTACCGACTTGTAATTTTTTTTTTTACTTTTTATTTAATCCCCTCCCCAAAGGTTAGTTTGTGAACTCTAGCAACATCATCATATTTTACGAGATCCCGGTGCCCTCCACCTACTACTCCTCCAAGTCTGTCAGACACAAAACAAAGGAAAAATAGACGATTGGAACAACTCAGCTAAACGGGTAGAGGTCAATCATGGTACTCTAGTCTCCAAGGAAAATGCTTCTCAACTAGAACAAAAGCTGTTGAAGTTGCAGGAAGAACCTGATCATGTATGGAATCTGGCAAATCTCCCTCACCACTCTAGAGGTTACTTTCCCAAATAATCAGAATCCAGTACCTCCACAAAATATCCCAAAGCAACAAAACTATCCCATACCTCACCACCACTGCAATAGCTGTTATACCTCAAATAACACCCTACTGCTCATCCCAGAACTCTAGAACTCCACAAATGACCACTGTCACACACATCACAATACCCCCATCTATATGGAGATAGTGCCACACTCCACCCAGCCCATCTCAGGCACACCCGAGTCCAATGATAAGGACTTGCTCATCAGAAATCTGGCCGAAGAGCATAAATAATTGACTAGTAGAATTCAAGGCGTTGAAGGTAGTAATGGAATTGAGGGTCTAAACTATGAAGACCTTTGTATACAACCCGATGTCGAACAGCCCGAGGGGTATAAAACTCCCATGTTTGAAATGTTTGATGGTACAGGGGATCCCAGGTTCCACTTGAGAACATACTGCGACAAGCTGGTCGGAGTATGACGAGATGAGAAAATTCGTATGAAGCATTTCATAAGGAGATTGAAGGGAGACGCCTTATCTTGGTACATTATCTTGGATCCGAAGAAGTGGTCAAAACTGTGTAAATCTGATTTTATGGACAGATTCAGGTTCAACAGGAAAATGCACCATATGTGTTCTTTATCCAAAACTTGAAGAAGACACCCATGGAGACCTTCTGTGAGTATGCTACTCGATGGAGGTCAGAAGTTGCTAAGGTTAGGCCTACTTTAGAAGAAGAGAAAATGATCAAATTCTTCGTTCGGGCCCAAGACCCACAACATTATGAGAGGCTAATGCTGATCGAAAATCACAAATTTTCTAATATCATCAATCTAGGAGAAAGGATCAAGGAAGACATCAAGAGTGGTATGGTCACGAACTTTGAAACCTTGTAGGCTACCAATAAGGCTTTACAATCTGGTGGTACGTCTAAGAAAAAGGACATAAGTGCTGTAAAGGTTACACGGAGGACCAAATCCTCTGTCAAATACCAAACCTATCCAATGCCTCCACCCACATATCAACCTACTCCAAACTACCAAGCACTACTACCCACATATCAATCATCTCCACCTCCCGCATATCAGTCCACTTCACCTAAATACTCTCAACCGACACATATTTACAAAGCCTAAAACACCCAACCATCCCACTATCAATCAGCTCTCCCATGTCAAAACTTCCCTAGACCTCAACAAAATTTTTACCGTAGACCTCCCAAAATGTATACCACCAATGCTGAACCAATTGACCAACTGTACAAAAGGCTCAAAGCTACTGGTTATGTCACTCCTATCCCTCCCATAAACCCCAAAAACCTTTCTCAATAGGTCAATCCAAATAAATCCTGTGCATAACATTCCGGCATGAAAGGACATATCATTGATGAATACCTATCTCTGAAGGATAAGATCCAGACTTTGTTTGACAACAAGATCATAGTAGCAAATGAGCCTGCTCTGAATGTCCGCAATAACCCTTTGCCAGACCACAAAGGTGGAGGTGTTCACATGATTGAGGTAGAGGATGATTGGGACCCCAAGGGATCAATTGGTTTAATCATAGAAGACGATCCAAAAAAGCCAATAATCACCCTTAGTCCGATTGTGGTCCAGATTCAGCCATTTGGGGACGCGAGGCAAACATGTCTATACCACTCGAGTTTGAAGCACCACCTCTGTGAAGATGCCAATGCCGATTGGGGTTGAGTTTATGTCACCAGCGAACACACCTACCCCTTTTGAAGTTGTAGTTTTATGACCTGAGAGGCCTGCTCCGTTCGGGGTAAAGATAGCCATAACAATTCCAGTGACAATGTCGGAAATAATACCATTCCACACAAAGGCCATACCTTGGGACTACACAGTCGAGGGCACAATAAATGGGAAAGTCAATTTTGGGAAAGCTATTGCAGCACAAGATATGGCAAGAATTGGTAGAGTTTACACCCTGGAATATCTGGCTGAGTCAAGCATGTAGGCCTCTAGTCGGCCAACCATCACTACAACTGGTCCCCAAGATCTCTGGAGAAAGATACAAGCCAAAGAATACTTAGTCATTGATCAGCTAAACAAAATACCGACACTGATTTCTATCCGTGCTTTGCTACAAAGTCTCGATGCACACAAGAATTCCTTGTTAAGAGTGTTGAATGAGGCATATGTACTAGTAATATCACCGGCAGAGATATGGAAAACATGGTAGGGTATGTATTGGAAAGTCACAAGATCACTTTCCACGAAGATGAGCTTCCACCAAAGGGATTGAATTACAACAAGGCATTGCACATCACCGTGCAGTGTGAAGATTATTTTATCACCAGGATCCTACTCGATAGAGGGTCCAATCTCAATATTTTTCCGTTGGTAATACTCACGACATTGGGAAAAGGGCTGCATGAAATCAAGGATGGGGCCATCAACATCAAAGATTTTGACGGTTCTCAAAGGTCAACTATCGGTTTGATGTTGATTTACAAGTTAGACGTGCCGACATCTTACAATCTATTATTGGGACGACCATGGATTCATTCCGCGGGGGCCGTAGTATCAACACTACATCAGGCAGTGAAGTTTGACTCGAATCACCAAGAGGTGATCATTTACGATGATGGTAGCAATCCTATACACAGTCGCCAGACCATTCTATCAATTGGAGGAAAAAGAAGGATAGGCGGAAACTTACCGCCATATCGAGCGAGGCAATGTCGTTGATAAGGATAAATGGTGGGACAACAAAATTGAAAGCATATTGAACTGGCGCAGATATGAACCTGGCAAGGGACTTGGCAAGAATCTCCAAGGAATCGCTAAGCCTATCAAACTAAAGAAACATGGCACCACCTTCAAATTGGGATACGAGTATACTTGGGAGGATTTCAACAACTGGTCGCCACCATGGCATAGTCCTTACTATCTATTGGAGCAGCCAATACCTAACTTGGAACAGACCTTCCAACTAGCCGATGTTATCTTTGGGTCGGAAGAATAGGAAGTACTAGCAGTAGTGAGGAATTTGTTCCTGGAAGACGATGACATGGATTGTTGTGTCATTTTTGAGGAGGAGGGGGAGGAAGGCCCTTCCATACATGTAGTAAGCGAAGGAAAATGCCTCAATAACTAGACTATCAGAACTACCAGAGCCCGATGAGCCTCGGGGTAGCAAGGCTGAACAAGCATCATACACTATTTTATTTTATTGTTTACTTTCCTTTCGCATTTTATTTTTTGCAAGAAAGAGCTCCAATGTTCAAAAATAGTTATGGAATTTACCAAATCATTTCAGTTTTCTTATAAATCTTACTCTTATTATTTTCTCTCAATACTTTACTCATACAATATTACTATTACTTATCTTGACGAACCAGTGACTGTGACATGCAATGAGACAACACAACAAACGAACATAGATTCAAAGAAAGCTGACATATCGGAAGAGATTGTTAAAGAAGTTGAGATTTTAAGAATGGACCTAAGTCCATCCTGGACAAGACTGATATTGTTAACCTGGGAGATGCAGAAAACATCAAAAAAACATGAATCAATAGTCATTTATCACCGTCAGAAAAAGAAGAATACACAAAGTTTCTAAGATAATGTGAGGACATATTCGCCTAGTCGTACGACAACATGACTGGTTTGAGTACATCTATTGTGGCTCACAAAGTGCCAATCGATCCAAATTGTCCGCTAGTAAAATAGAACCTTATAAAGTTCAAGCCAGATATGAGTTTGAAAATCAAGGAAGAAGTCACTAAGCAGGTCAAAACTAAGGTTCTCAGGGTAGTGGAATATCCAACATGGTTAGCAAAATTGTGCCAGTATCGAAGAAAGACGGGAAGGTCAGGATCTGTGTCGACTACAGGGATCTCAATTGGGCTAGTCTGAAAGACGACTTCCCCTTGCCAAAAATAAACATCCTAATTGACAATTGCGCCAAGCACGAGTTGCAATCATTTTTAGATTATTTCGCTGGGTATAAATAGATCTGAATGGACAAGGAAGATGCTAAGAAAATGACTTTTATTACGCTGTGGGGAATGTACTACTGCAAGATGATGCTATTTGGGTTAAAGAATGCAGGGGCCACCTACATGAGGGCCATGACTACTATTTTCCATGATATGATACACAAGGAGATCGAAGTATATGTGGATGATGTCATCATCAAGTTTGGAAAAGTTAATGACCACCTGAAAGATCTAAGGAAGTTTTTCAGTAGATTGCAAAGGTACAAGCTGAAGCTGAATCCCGCATAATGCGCATTTGGTGTTCCAGCTGGAAAACCGCTTGGGTTTATTGTGTGTCACTGGGGAATAGAGCTGGATCCATCGAAGATCAAAGCCATTCAAGAATTTCCACTACCTAGGAATGAGAATGACGTAATGAGTTTCTTAGGGAGACTTAACTACATCAGCCGGTTCATAGCACATTCTACAGTTATCCGTGAGTGATCTTCAAGATGTTGAAGAAGGATGCCGCCACTGAATGGACTAATGACTACCAGAAAGCTTTTGACAGAATCAAGGAATACTTGTCAATGCTACCAGTCTTGGTCCCGCCTGAACCAGAGAGACATCTACTACTCTATATCACAGTGTTGGATGGTGCCTTCGGTTGCGTCAAGAGGCAGTATAATGAGATAGGAAAGAAAGAACAGACCATTTAATACCTCAGCAAAAGGTTCACTCCGTACGAGGCCCGATATTCTCTATTAGAATGCACCTGTTGTGCTTTAACTTGGGTAGCCAGAAGTTGAGACACTACTTTTGTGCCTATGCTACATATATCATATCAAGGATGGATCCTTTCAAATACATCTTTCAGATGCCCATGCCCACTGGCCAGCTCACTAATGGCAGATCCTGTTGAGTGAATTCAACATTCTCTACATAACTCAAAAAGCATTCAAGGGACATACACTAGCAGATTACCTTGCGGAAAACCCCATAGATGGAGAATACAAACCCCTAAAAATGTATTTTCCTGATGAAGAGTTATCATTCATAGGAGAAGACATTGTAGAATCCTATGAAGGGTGGAGAATTTTTTTTCGATGGAGCAGCATATTTCGAAGGAGTTGGCATAGGAGCAGTCCTAGTGATAGAAACCAGTCAGCACTATCCAGTGTATGCCAAACTCAGGTTCCCGTGCACCAACAACATGGCCGAGTACGAAGCCTTCATCTTAGAAATCAAGATGGCTATTGACATAAATATCCAAGAGTTGCAAGTAATTAGGGACTCAGACCTACTCATACATCAAGTACGAGGAGAATAGGCAGCCAAGAATTCTAAAATACCCACTTATCGGCACCATGTGCAGGGGTAGAGAAAGTGCTTCACAAAGATAGAGTTCCAGCATGTTCCCAGAATCCAGAATGAACTTGCCGATGCATTGGATACCCTATCGTACATGATACAACATCCAGATACGAACTTCATTGATCCTATTACCGTGAAAACTCATAACTAGCCAGCTTACTGTGCTCATGTCGAAGAAGAATCTGATGGAAAACCCTATTTTCACGACATCAAGGAATATTTGGCAAAAGGATAGTACCTAGATCTTACAAATACTACTTAGAAGTGCACACTTCAGAGATTGTCTAACAATTTCTTTCACAACAGAGGAATCCTGTATAGGAGGACTCTGATTAGGGATTACAAAGGTGTGTCGATGCAGATGAAACATCTAAACTGCTAGAGAAAATTCATGCCGGGACCTGTGGTCCACAAATGAACGATTTTGTCTTAGCAAAGAAGATCCTCCGACTGGTTGCTTCTAGATGACTATTAAGATGGACTGCATCCAGTACGTACGAAAATGCCACCGCTGCCAGATACATGCAGACATGATAAAGGTACATCCAAAAGAGCTTAATGCAACCCCCTCCAAATGAGCTTAATGCAACATGCTCACCATGGCCTTTCGCCGCTTGGGAATGGATGTTATTGGTCTAATCGAGCCAGTTTCTTCCAAAGGGCACAAATGCATCCTCGTGGCAATAGAATATTTTACCAAATGCATCGAAGCAAAATCTTACAAAGCAGTGACTAAGAAAGTCGTGGTAGACTTTGTCTGCGACCATATTGTTTGTCGGTTCGGGATCCCAAAATCAATTATTATTGATAATGGCTCCAACCTCAACAATGAATTAATGAATGCTATATGTGAGACCTTCAAGATCAAACACAAGAATTCCACAGCCTAGAGGCCCTAGATGATTGGAGCCATATAAGCCGCCAACAAAAACATCAAGAAGATATTGAGGAAAATTATAGCGAAGCTTAAGCAATGGCACAAAAAGCTATCATTTGCTTTATTGGGGTATCACACCACATTTCGCATATCAATTGGTGCAACTCCCGATATGTTGGTTTATGGTACAGAGGCAGTCATTCCCGCCGAAGTAGAAATTCCTTCCTTAAGGATCACACAAGAAGCTGAGCTCGACGACATAGAATGGGTGAGAAGCCACTATGAGCATCTGACTCTTATAGATGGGAAGAGAATGAATGCAGTTTGCCACAGTCAGCTTTATCATACCAGAATGTCCAGAGCCTTCAACAAGAGAGTCAAACCAAGACTATTCACATCGGGATAGCTAGTGTTAAAGAAAATTTTCCCGCATTAAGATGAAGCCAAAGGGAAATTCTCTCCCAATTTGCAGGGTCCATACATGGTTTATCGGGTTCTGACAAGAGGATCCCTTATACTTGCTGAAATGGATGGAACAGTTTGGCCAAAACCAATCAATTCAGATGCAGTCAAGCGCTAATGTGTAATCTTATATTTTCCTATATGATGCAATTTGAACTATGTCCGACCTGATTCCTGTGTAAGAAGGGATACGTAGATAGCCTTATGGGTTCGGTCACAATTCAATAAAATTTTCACTTCCCCCACATTTGGAAACTGGGGCAGAATTTTGATGAGGACCCTCAAAATTCCAAAGTAATTTCAGCCAATCATCGCAAGCAACCATTAAAAGCAGCAACCTAGTGATTGGGGAAGAATTTTGAGGAGGACCCTCAAAATTCCAAAGCGAGAGAGGTTGCAATGTCCAGAACCACGTCACTATCGCCGGTTCATCTAAAAACTATTTCTTAAATATATACTCATGTCATATTTTTGCAAACTCATGCATGTTTGTTACCAAAATTGCTCTGTTTAGAAACGCTACCCCCAATGATACACATAATGTCACACCTCGTTTTTCTCCACGCAACCCTATTAAGAGGTTGAATAAGAAGAGTTTTTCCAATTAAAGTAACTTTTTCAAAAAGAGATTATTTATTATATAGAGTCGCCACTTGGAATTGAGTTTTGGTGTTCCAAGTCACCTTTTATTTGAACCCCATTTCAAAAGGATTGTTTGACTCTTAATTATGGTCTACGAAACAGAAGATTGAGTAAGGAATTCTGTTGACCGAGGGGAAGGTGTAAGGCACCCCCGAGTCCCGTGGTTCTAGCACGATCGCTTTTATTGACTAATGTAACGCTTAAATCAAAATTTTTAGCTATTCTTGTATTTAATTGATTATGACTTATTGATTGCCGCTTAATTAATTATTATATATATTTAGTTGTGTTCACCAAGATGCACTACACACAGGTTACTTCTTTGAAGTTGATATTAAACCAAGGTACGAAATATACACATGGTTAAAATATAATTATTTTAAATTTAAAAGGTATCAAGATGCGGAATGCGCACATGATCCCGTTTTTATAACATATCAATTCAAGGTTCATTTATGAACACATGAGCTAATATCTTATTTTAGAATATTTTAATTATTTTATCTCTTTTAGATTCGAGGTATATATTTGTATATTTATTAAGATTATTTTGTCAAAGTTGTACAAACGCATAACAACAACAACAACAACACTACCCAGTATAGTCCCACAAGGTGGGGTCTGGGGAGGGTAATATGTAGACAAGCCTTACCCCTACCCAAAAGGGTAGAGAGGCTTGTTTCCAATCGACCCTCGGCTTAGAGAAGGAAAGGGGAAGCAACAAAAAAAACAAAAACAAAAACAAAAGAGCATTAGTAATTCCGGCAGAAATAGCATAAATAGTTATCTAAACATAAGAATTATACATTAAATGACATGCAATAATATCAAACAGTAGCTACCATAAATAACTACCATAAGAGGGACACAATCCAATGCACGAAATATCTATGAGTCGCCCTGACAAGCCTCACCCAACCCCGGGAAAGGAGTACAAAAAATTCTAGGAGCCCCTATCCTACAACCCTGATACTAGACCTCCGGACTTTTCTATCAAGGGCCATGTCCTCGGAAATATGCATCCTAGCCATGTCATGCCTAATCACCTCTCCTCAATACCTCTTAGGCCTCCCTCTGCCTCTCCTCACGTCGACCACCCTCACGTCGACCACTGTCAGTCGCTCACAACTTCTCACCGGGGCATCAGGACTTCTCCTCCGCACATGCCCGAACCACCTGAGTCTCACTTCACGCATCTTCTCATCCACTGGGGCCACCCCCATCTTCTCTCGAATAACTTCATTCTTAATCTTATCTAACCTGGTGAGTCCACACATCCACTTGAGCATCCTCATCTCCGCAACCTTCATTCTCTGAATATGAGAGTTCTTCACCGGCCATCACTCCGCCCCATACAACATGGCAGGTCTAACCACAGCTCTATAAAATTTTCCCTTGAGTTTCAGTGGCACTTTCTTGTCACACAGGACTCCCGATGCAAGCCTCCACTTCGACCATCCCGCTCCTATACGATGAGTGACATCCCCGTCAATCTCTCCGTCCCCCTGAATCACCGACCCAAGATATCTGAAACTGTCCCTCTTAGCGATGACCTGAGCTCCAATCATTACGTCTCTGCCTACTTTGCTCGGCTCGGCGCTAAACTTGCATTCCAGGTGTCACACCTCCTTTTTACCGCACCCGCGGGAGCACGTAGGAGTTTTTCCAATTAAAGGACAATCGAAACGGGATCAACTTATTTAATTCAGAGTCGCCACTTGGAAAAATAATGGTGTCCCAAGTCACCGGTTTGATCCCGAACCGAGGAAAGGTTTGACTCTATATTACGGTCCGCGAACCAGAAATCCGGATAAGGAATTCTGTTAACCCGGGAGAAGGTGTTAGGCATTCCCGGGTTCCGTGGTTCTAGCACGGTCGCTCAATCGTCGTATTTGGCCTCTTTATCTGATTTTATAATGTGCTTTAACCTCTGTGCAAATTTTAACTTTCAACCGCTTTTGATTATTATTATTATTATTACAAGAATTATTATTATTATTATTATTTTAACAAAGAATTGCAACGTCATGAAGATGTATCTCGAACCACGTCACACCAGTGCACCCGTGGTTGTCAACACATTTCGACTCCGTTGAGATTTGGATTTGAGTCACATAAATGTGCACTCGAGTTTAGGAAGGTAAAATTATTAAAAAAGCGCGCATAAAGCATCTAACGTGTTGATAACTTTGCGGGAGTCCGTGAAAATTTGCTGAACGGCATGTCCCGGCGTCTAAGTATTTTAATATGAACATTTAAAGAGGGCCACGCCATTTATGAGTTTTAGTTGGCATGGGGTGCCTCATTTTATTTTTAAAGGTCATCCTAAAGGTGACTATTATTTTCTAGTGATTTTGTCTCTAAAAGAGCCTAATTAATTAGCATTGTAAAATTCGGGCTTCAAGTTCAAGTCCGAACTCAAACAAATGGATAAATCCTCTTAATTTGAATTTGCTACCTAACCCAGAGGCCCAGATTTGTAGTTCAATTTTATTTCACTACCGTCATAACCAATACTTAGCGGGTAGATTGAGATCCTCAGTATGTTCACACCAATATCCAAGGCTTTGGGCCTCAAACGAGCCCAATATAAAAGCAGTAAAGTAGCAAGTTAATCAACTAATTGTTTTGACATCCTATGTTCTAATTTTATCCATCCAATCTAACTATGATATCAATTCTACTAAGGAGCTGATATTGAACCAGTAAAATACTAGACAACTGTTTACAAATGATGAAAACAATCCAATTAATAGAATGTATTATGTTAATACGTATGAGATACAACCTGTTGATATTCATATGATTATCCCTACTATTCTGAAGATCAATAGTAACTCAACAAGTTATGAGTCCTAATGCCCTGAATGACTAGCACGAATTACAGTAGAACTGAGGTCTTAGTTATACAAATTTGGAAAATCCACATAGTCCAATGTTCATGTGAATACAAATCAAACTAAACTTTCTAAAAAATGCATATTATTTAACATCTATTCTGCTATTGATGCATAATAACTCAATTGAGTACACATCAGGAAGCCAATTCATCAGGATGTTTATTTCTTTTCCAATTCAAGAGCTACATCGATGCAAATTTGAGATGTGTACCTGGAAATTAGAGGACCAAAGGATCAGCTATGCAGTAATAGCAACAACAGCAGTGGACCAACAACCAACAGCAACAAAAAACCCAACGATACACAGCAAAAAGACACGACTAACAGCAGTAGCAAAACACCCACAGCAGAATCAACAACAACCAGTAAAAAAGGAACCCCCGACCAGCAGAACAGTCGATAACAACCAATCAAAAATCAACCCAGCAGGATACAGAGCGACCAAAACAGATGCTATAAGTCAGGACAAGGGTTCAATCACACCCAATGAAACAGTGGTCAAGGATGTGAGAGCAACCCAGTGAGAAACACTCGCAAACTCAGCAAGACTCAAAACCAAACCAATTCAAACATTAACAAGTATTTGCCCACTTCGAACGATCAAGGTTGCATCAAGATATCACTCACAGGACTCACTGAATGACTGACCCAGTGAGCCAAAAAAGAAGCAGAATCTGTTCTTTTTCCTCAAAGAATGCCTCTGTTTGTTAAGGTCTATGTGTGTCTCTTTTAATGTTTTTTCCTCCCTTTTCTGTCTGAAATGCTTCTTCTTTTATATCCCAAGAAACACAGCTCCTCCCTCTCCCAAATTATCCCCCCCATGTGTTTACAGCTCTTAAGAGCATTCGGGAGAATTAAAGAAATGATTTTGCCATCTTATTCCCTGACTTTGCTGCTTAAAGTTGTCTAGGTATGGGTTTAATTATTAAATCCCTGGACTGCAGAGACTGGTGGTACCCTGATGTACAGCAGGTTCCACCAGTCCAGTTCATGGGCAAGATAATTTTTAAATCCTAAAATGTTAGTTCTAATTAACTAATATTAACTACACTCTATTAATCCCTAATTTATGATCAACCAACGAATGCAACCATAATCCCATAGTGATTCAAATAAGAAATTAGTCTACAATGATTCAACTAAGACATCAGTCAGTAACAAAGGAATCACTGCTCTGTTGTTTCTAACAAACAGACCTACGAAAGTGCATCGACGACATTCGATTAACTACAACACATAATCATGGATAACCAATTAATCAGCCAAACAGTGATTCTGAAATCTCGGCCAAAGTGAAACTTAGGTATTCGACGACGCTAACCAAAAAGAATAGCTATCCTGTGACAAACACATTCGAACGAATAACAGAAAACAATTCAACCAAATAAAAGGTCTTTGAGGGGAGAACAGATAGGGACGGCCAACGAAGAAAGTTAAACAAATTGAACTAAAAAAAAACACATAAGCAACACATACCTAATTAAAATAGATAGGAAAAAGGGAGATTACCTCGAACACAATCGAAATCGAAGCAAAACCCGGACTGTTTTGAGCTTGGCCTTGGATTTGAAGTCTAAAGGACTTTAATTGAGATGTTCCCCAGCGAGAACATCCCAATTAAACTCTATTAGGCTTCAACTTCTCTCGAATCCAAACGAAGATTCTAATTTGAAATCTAGGGTTCATAGGCTCAGATTTGGGGCTTGGGGCTTTGGGTTCGATTCGACCAAAACCAAAGCCGGTGGGGGTATGAGGGAGGTCATGGGAGCCTATAGTGTGATTTTGGTGAGGTTTGGCGTTAGTTCGAATTTAACTCGAATCTTCAAATGAAGATTCGAGAAATTCCCGATTGATTCGAGATTAGGGGTTGCCAGGTTCTTGTAGACGGGGTTGAGGTGGTCGTGTGGTGTTACTTTGGTGGCCGGCGGCGTTGTTGCCGCCGGGTTTTCAGGCGAAGGGAGAGGAGGCGGTGCTAGGGTTTGTTGTTTGTGAAGGAGACGAGGTTGAGAGAGAGAGAGATGAGGGGGGATGGGGGGGGGGTCTGAGGAATGAAAACGGGTTAAGGGGTTTGGGTGGTTTTCTGGGTAATTAAAATTAATGTTTTAATCCTGGCCGTTGGATGATGAGAATCCAACGGCCAGGATCAACAGAATGGGGCAATTAAATGTGATCCGTCCGATCAATACTGATCGACGGCTTGGATCTCTTTATTAAAAACAGAAACGACATCGTTTGGTCTTATCTGGAGACGGGTTGGACTGGACCAGAGGTGATTCGCTTGGGCCTGGCTTTTTGGGCTAAGTTGTGGCCCAAATCTGATCTCCTTACTACACTCTAAGTTGTATTACATATACATATATCTATATATACATATATTTATGTATATATATACATATATATAACAAATCGACTTGTAGCACCTATATATATATATATATATATATATATATATATATATATATATAATAAATCGACTTGTAGCACCTATAATTAATTTTTTGGTAACAATTAACACAATTAACTACCAAATTGTACATTAAATGACAAGAATTACGGAAAAATACCCCCCTTTTTATGACTTTTCATTCTTCGCCAAATAAAACTTAATTATCTCTAAGTACGGAACTAACCCTGTAAATATAAATGCGACATATTTGGTATATGTATTTTGATTGTCAACTTAAGCAAACAGAAACGGACCCCCAAATGCAAGCGATGAGAAAAAGAACATGTGATCCCCAATCATTGTAAACAAACAAAAACTCTTTTATTTTTGATATTTTGGGAGTAATTCGTGCGAGGCAAAAATCACGTGCTCATAGCTGCCCCTCTTTGCGCGGAAACATGAAGAGTTTTCGTGCAAAGATAGTGAGCGAATACGAGCGATTTTTGCCCGTTCGAGCACTCCGTGTGAAGCATTTCTAAAAGATCTTGACCGAGCCTTTACTTCAGGAGGCCTCCTACATATCCTGGGCTAGACAGGAATCAGGTCAATGTAGTTCGGGAAGTTTTTGTAGCTGGGACTACCATGATTGCTGTGATCTTGCTGTTACTGTTGTTACTACTGTTGCCACTGCTTAACTGATCCCCTTATTACACCGTGCTAAACAAAATAAGAGGCTAAACTAAGTTACAGTATTGCGAATTCTTATCTATCCTTTTTAACTTGCTCTTGTCATGCTCCTTGCCATCCTGCTGACTTGATGTTCCTTCTGATGCTTCTTCTCTCCTGCCAATTGTTACTTCGGCCTATCTTGATTGCCGAACTCCGACCATTGGTTCCTTCTTTATGATCCTCGAGCTATTCTCCTTTACAATCTGAATCTATCTTTTCTGATCCTTGTTGCCTCCCTCTGCTTACGAACTTGGATTCATGCCGGAGATTTCTGTTACATTCAACCGCTTTCCTCAACCAAAATAGGTCGCCACTCCATTCTCCAGGCGGGCTCCCTGACTTCACCTACTACTTCAAAATAAAATCGCCACACCATTCTCCGGGCGGGCTCCACGACTTCAACTACTACTTCAAAATAAAATCGCCACTCCATTCTCCGGGCGGGCTCCCCGACTTCAACTACTACTTCAAAATAAAATCGCCACTCCATTCTCCGGGCGGGCTCCCCGACTTCAACTACAACTTCAAAACTAAATCGCCACTCCATTCTCCAGGCGGGCTCCCTGACTTCAACTACTACTTCAAAATATAATCGCCACTCCATTCTCTAGGCGGGCTCCCCGACTTCAACTACTACTTCAAAATAAAATCGCCACTCCATTCTCCGGGCGGGCTCCCCGACTTCAACTACTACTTCAAAATAAAATCGCCACTCCATTCTCCGGGCGGGCTCCCCGACTTCAACTACTACTTCAAAATAAAATCGCCACTCCATTCTCCGGGCGGGCTCCCCGACTTCAACTACTACTTCAAAACTAAATCGCCACTCCATTCTCCGGGCGGGCTCCCCGACTTCAACTACTACTTCAAAATAAAATCGCCACTCCATTCTCCGGGCGGGCTCCCCGACTTCAACTACTACTTCAAAATAAAATCGCCACTCCATTCTCCGGGCGGGCTCCCCGACTTCAACTACTACTTCAAAATAAAATCGCCACTCCATTCTCCGGGCGGGCTCCCCGACTTCAACTACAACTTCAAAACTAAATCGCCACTCCATTCTCCGGGCGGGCTCCCTGACTTCAACTACAACTCACTGATTTCAACCTATCTTGATTACCTTCCTTTGCCTTTTGTACCATTTTCTTCTTCCTGTATTGCCTCTCGGGCCACCTTCTCTTCTGAATTATCTCGTCTTGGAATTGCCTTCCCCTTGGACCGTGCTACCTTTCCTTTGGCTGCTGGGGATATCTTCGGAACTGCCTATTTACCCGCTAGTGATGATGCTGCTGGGGAAGTATTCTTTATTTCCTTCTCCCCATTCCTCCTCTAGGACTAACACCTCTGCTTCTTTGAGAACTTATGGGATATAATGCTGCCGCGGGAATCTCGAAGCCATTGTTTCATTTTTCCAACAACTGCTGGGGATGATACCAGGCTCAAAGATCAACCCATCGTGTTGTCTGGCCTTTCTCAAAACTATTCTGCTCGGAGCCGGTATTTCCCGAAATCTTGTGTTGCTTTCTACCCTTATCCATTGGGTCTTTGCTTTCAAGAAAATTTTCGCAACAGGAGAAAATTTTCTGCCCCAGTTTGATAAACTTCTGGATGGTATGCTTTTCCGCCAACGAACCCTCTTTTCCTGCTTTAAATCAAAGAAAAATTGTTAGTTTCAAAACGCGGTGAGTGGTCGTGCCACTCTTGTTGGGGCCATTTTCTTTTCTCTTTCAGCTGCTTGGCCTCTCTCGAATTTTGAGGATGACTTTGACGCTTGCTGGGGACGATGCTCTTTCCACGAACGGTTTCTCATCTTTCCCTTTCATTCCAATCTTTGGTTTGATCCAACTCTTTTTAGCCGGGGATCTGTTGCGTGAAATCATCTTTCGGACGTGCCACATGTGTCCATCATACTCCGTAATTCCTGCGAACCCTCCGATCAGCCCGTCGTTCCGATCTTACTATCGGAACGACTTCTGCCTTATTGCCTCATTCCACGCCTATTCATTTTCATTATACTGCTTTGGGAGACTTGGTAGTAGGCTTTGAAAAAATCAATTTTCGAAAACGAAAGAAAAGAAAAAGAATGCTGACCGCAAATGACAAAAGAAAAGGAAAACTTTTCTGAACTCAAAATGGGAAAACTTATCTGAATGTGTGATTGATCCAATGGTTATGCCGCACCTTTGAGATTAATCTACCCAGTCTATTCATGTCAATCATTTTCTGATGGCCGCGTTTTGCTGGAAGCACACAAATGTCCCAACCTCGTCTCATGTAGACATCTTGTAACCATCTCGCCTTGTCACCTCATAGTGCCCTTCGAAGGGTTTCACTAATGAGATTCTCTCATTTCTCTCTATCTCCCGTCGCCTTAAGGTGCCCGTAAAGGTTTTCACCGTAAGACTCTCTCCTTTTATTTCTCTCGACTTTTTTCGCCTTAAGGTGCCCGCGAGGGTTTTCACCGTTAAGACTCTCTCATTTGCGCTTTTCCCTGTGGTGGGGTATCACCTATGAGATTCCCTCTAGAGTGTTATCCCCTTTCGGCTTGTGCACCCTGGATTCGATCGAGGGTCGGAATGTCACTTTTGGCTTTCATTCGCATGACTTGGCATTTTCGAATACTGATCGAGAGGTCTTTTTGGTTCTTAATGTGGTTTCTGCGCGTGAAGCTAAAGAAAGGGGTTTGACCTCAACGGTTAGCTTATTACAACTTTTGGAATCCACACTATCTTTCAAACGAAACAATGACTTCTGCCCCAGTTTTGTTGCTTGGGGGATCTTTGATTTTTGTTTTTATTATGACCGAGCCGTGTGGCGCCTATGTATCCTTCTTGAGGAATTAGGTCGAACGTAGTTCACTTTTTCTTGTGTTTTTTCTTTGTTTCTTTTTCTATTTTGTTACACATCTTCCTTGATGATTCCGAAAGAGGGTATATGAAAGAATAATTAAGGCTCAAAGGGGAAAACAAAGGTTAAAGTGTTTGGGTAGTAGAAAAATTGCCTCCGTCATTTCATTCTCCGAAAAAATGCCAAATACACACAAACGAAACCAAACGTTGACAAATGCATTAAAGAATTACACATAATATCTCTTGATTGCATCAGAATTGATAGCCATATCGGTGCATCTTCCCTCAACATCAGTTAGACATAGAGCGCCGTTGGATAATACTCTAGTCACCACAAATGGTCCCTGCCAATTTGGAGCGAACTTGCCTTTCGCTTCGGCCTGATGTGGTAGAACTCTCTTCAGCACATGCTGTCCCACTTCAAATTTCCTGGGACGTACCTTCTTGTTATATGCTCTCGCCATTCTCTTTTGATACAATTGGTCGTGACATACTGCTGTCAATCTCTTTTCATCGATCAAGCTCAATTGCTCTAATCGGGTTTTGACCCAATCGTCGTCATCAATCTCAGCTTCAGCGACAATTCGGAGGGATGGTATTTCAACTTCTGCTGGTATTATTGCTTCAGTCCCATACACCAACAAGTAAGGAGTTGCACCTACCGAAGTCCGGACGGTAGTGCGATAACCTAACAGTGCGAATGGTAACTTTTCATGCCATTGCCTGGACCCTTCTACCATCTTCCTCAATATCTTCTTTATATTCTTGTTTGTTGCCTCAACCGCACCATTTGCTTTGGGACGATACGGTGTGGAATTTCGGTGTGTGATCTTGAACTGTTGGCGGACCTCCTTCATCAATCCGCTGTTAAGATTGGCACCGTTATCTGTCATGATTATCTTTGGAATTCCAAACCTGCAGATGATGTGGGAATGTACGAAGTTCACTACCGCCTTCTTGGTTACTAATTTGAAGGTTTTGGCCTCCACCCACTTGGTAAAATAATCGATCGTTACCGGAATGAACCTATGACCATTGGAAGCCGCAGGCTCTATAGGTCCAATAACATCCATACCCCATGCAACAAACGGCCATGGTGCTGACATTGTATGCAATTCAGGTTGGTGGAGAATGAATCAAATCTCCGTGTATCTGACACCGATGGCATCTTCGCACGAAACTTATACAATCACGCTCCATCGTGAGCCAGTAATATCCTGCTCGAAGAATCTTCTTTGCCAATACGTATCCGCTCATGTGTGGTCCACAAACTCCGGAGTGTATATCCGTCATCACTGTTGTGGCTTGACTTGCATCTATACATCGCAACAATCCCAAATCTGGGGTTCTTTTGTACAGCACCCCTCCACTAAGGAAAAATCCGTTCGCCAATCGTCGAATAGCCCTCTTCTGATCTCCGGTTGCCTGCTCCGGGTATATTCCTAACCTGAGGTACTCTTTGACATCATGAAACCATGGCTCACCATCCATCTCTTCTTCAATCACATTACAATAAGCATGCTGATTCCGGACCTGGATATGTAATGGATCGACACGAACCTTGTCTGGGTGGTGTAGCATTAACGCTAAAGTAGCCAACGCGTCGGCAACCTCATTGTGCATCCTTGGGATGTGCTTGAATTCTACTGATCGAAAGCGTTTGGTCAGATCATGCAAACACTGACGATATGGGATAAGCTTTAGATCTCTGGTTTCCCATTCTCCCTGAATCTGATGTACCAGAAGGTCCGAGTCCCCCAAGACCAAGACGTCATGTACATCCATGTCCACCGCTAATCGTAACCCCAAGATACATGCCTCGTACTCAGCCATATTATTGGTACAATGAAAACGCAGTTGAGCAGTAACAGGATAGTGATGTCCTGTTTCAGAGATAAGTACAGCCCCTACTCCGACTCCTTTTGCGTTCGCCGCTCCGTCGAAGAAAAGCTTCCAACCCGGCTCCTCGGTTAGTTCCAACCCATCAATCTGCAGTACTTCTTCGTCTGGAAAATACGTCCTCAAAGGCTCGTATCCGTCATCAACAGGATTCTCAGCTAAGTGATCGGCTAGGGCTTGAGCTTTCATAGCCGTCCTTGTCACGTATATGATGTCGAATTCTGTGAGTAATATTTGCCAATTTGCTAACCTCCCTGTAGGCATAGGTTTCTGGAAAATATACTTCAACGGATCCAAACGCAAAATGAGGTAAGTGGTGTAAGAAGACAAATAGTGTTTCAGCTTTTGGGCTACCCAAGTCAGAGCGCAACATGTCTTTTCTAGATGAGTGTACTTGACCTCGTGGACCGTGAATTTCTTATTGAGGTAGTAAATGGCCCGTTCC
This sequence comes from Nicotiana noctiflora, assembly GCA_032618575.1. Taxonomy (NCBI): domain Eukaryota; kingdom Viridiplantae; phylum Streptophyta; class Magnoliopsida; order Solanales; family Solanaceae; genus Nicotiana; species Nicotiana noctiflora. The sequence goes on along the minus strand of JASVEL010007019.1, from coordinate 58,660 downwards.
TTTCTGCCAGTAAGATCGTGCTGCCCCAGTACGCAGCCGAACGAATTCTCCAAAACCGTTAGATAAAGAATCAGGGGTCTACCCGGTTCAGGCGGAACTAGTACGGGTGGGTTTGACGGATACCCTTTGATTTGGTCAAACGCTTCCTGACATTCTGTCGTCCATTCTATCGTAGCGTCTTTCTTCAATAAATGGAATATGGGCTCACAGGTTGCTGTAAGCTGAGCGATAAACCTGCTAATGTAATTCAACCTTCCCAACGGACTCATTACCTCTGTTTTATTCCTTGGCGGGGGTAACTCCTGGATGGACTTGATTTTGGATGGGTCCAACTCAATGCCCCGTCGCCTGACGATGAATCCTAGCAACTTTCCTGATGGAACTCCGAATGCGCATTTGGCCGGATTGAGCTTGAGGTCGTACCTTCGAAGTCTTTGAAAGAACTTCCTGAGGTCGGCAACATGGCCTTCTTGACGTCTAGATTTTATGATCACATCATCCACGTACACTTCAATCTCCTTGTGTATCATGTCATGGAATACCGTAGTCATCGCCCTCATATATGTTGCCCCTGCATTCTTCAAACCAAACGGCATCACCGGTAGCAATAAGTCCCCCACGGTGTGATAAAAGCCGTCTTTTCTGCGTCCTTTTCATCCATCAAGATCTGATGATATCCCGCATAACAGTCCACAAAGGATCCGATTTCACGTCCGGCGCAATTATCAATCAGGATATGGATATTGGGAAGCGGGAAATTATCCTTAGGACTTGCTTTGTTGAGGTTGCGATAGTCCACACATACTCTGATCTTTCCGTCTTTCTTTGGCACCGGTACTACATTAGCCAACCATTCGGGGTATCGAGTGACACGAATGACTTTCGCCTGCAACTGCTTGGTTACTTCCTCCTTAATCTTCACACTCATCTCCGTCTTGAATTTCCGCAGTTTTTGCTTGACGGGAGGATATGCCGGATCGGTGGGTAATTTATGAACCACTAGATCAGTGCTGAGTCCTGGCATGTCGTCGTACGACCATGCGAAAATGTCTTTAAACTCCATGAGTGTTTTGATCAACTCTTCTCTCAGGTTAGGTTCAATATGGACACTTATTCTGGTTTCTTTGACGTCATCTGTGTTCCCCAGATTAACAGCCTCAGTATCATTTAAGTTTGGTTTGGGTTTTTCTTCGAAGTGACTTAATTCTTCACCGATTTCTTCTACGGCTTCGTCATCACCGTATTCGGACTCACTCTCGTCACTTCTTATTTCATGCGTTATTATTTCCAAACCCGATTGACTTTCTAGACTGGGTTGATTAATCTTTAAGCACGCCATATCATTAAGATCAGTTGAAAGAAGGCTGTTCAGAAAAGTAAAAAGAAGGAAAAATAAACAAAATTAGACACGAAGGGAACCAAATTTCATTAATGGGAACGGTACAAGGAAAACAAACTTGCAAACTTAAATCAAAATGAACTAAAACAACTGGATTTTACTCCGGGGACAACCCCCAACACAAAATGTCAAAAGAAAACAATCCAAAACAAACTACCAAGACTCCTTCCGGACAGGGAGAGGAGTAGCCTTCCAATTATTCAGTTTTGCTTTTGGTCCCACAAACTGTATCTCGGCATGGCCGGATCCTTCACCATCCTCGAGCATACATACATCTGCGAATAGGTCCTCGAACTTCCTTAAGAATTCTTCGTCTGGCCTAAACATAGGACCGGGAATCTTTGTCGTCGGATGTCCTCTTACTCCGGACCTGACGAAAGATTGGGAAAGGCGTGGAACCGGCTTCGGGAGCACCCATGTCTTCTGCTTATCCCTTTTGGCTCGCTGGATGTCCTCTGATGTTGGCTTGAATCCCAAGCCGAAGGTTCCCACGTTTTCGACCACGGATACCGGTTGTATGATTCCTTGCAGAGATGCACCTAGACCTTTGCCGGGTATGAAACCATGTCTCAACATTTCATGCGCCACCATGACGTCTGCGGTAATTATTCTGTCATTGGGAATGCATTCCCCTTCTGGAACTCGGTTGGCGGATACCACATCGCAGATCTGGTATACCCACGGCCCAACATCTTCTTCCGTCTCAACGAAGGGGACGATGGTGCCTGGTTGTAGATCATTCTCTCCATGGACGACGATCTCCTGTTGGTCCCACTCAAACTTGACGAGTTGGTGTAGGCTGGATGGAACTGCTCTTGCGGCATGGATCCATGGTCGCCCTATCAGGAGGTTATATGACACCACCATGTCCAGCACCTGGAATTCCATGGTGAACTCCACTGGCCCAATCGTCAAGATTAACACTATGTCCCCGACCGATGCCTTGCCTCCTCCATCAAACCCTCGAACACATATGCTGTTCTAGCGTATCCTGCCGATGTCCACTTTCAACTTGTCCAGTGTAGAGAGAGGACAAATGTTAGCACTGGACCCATTATCGCAAGGACTTTGGTAACCACCGACTCCTCACACTTTACCGTAAGATATAAAGCCTTGTTGTGCTCGGTGCCTTCCTCGGGCAATTCATCATCGGTGAAGGTGATCCGATTCGCTTCGAAGATCCTATTGGTGATCTTCTCCAAATGACTCATTGAGATTTTATCAGGTACGTGGGCCTCATTCAGAACTTTCATCAAAGCTTGCCGATGTTCTTCAGAATGTATCAGCAAGGATAGCAATGAGATTTGCGCATGAGTCTTCTTCAGCTGTTCTAGGACAGAATAATCATGCAGCTTCATCTTTTTCAGGAATTCTTCTGCCTCTTCATCAGTTACCGGCTTTTTCAATGTCGCCGGAGTGATCTTCCTCAATTCCGCGGGGGCAAAACATCTCCCCGATCGGGTCAAACCTTGCGCTTCGCAAACTTCCTCTTTCACTTCCTTTCCTTTGTAGGTTGTTGTAATCCGAGCATAATTCCATGGAATAGCTCTGCTATCAGTTATTGGCAACTGTATTGCTGGCTTGATGATGAAGGGATCCATTCGAACGCCTGCTACCGTCAAGACGGGCTTGGTTGCTATCCCTGGTACAACTATTTTTGCTTTCCCCGGGCTTACCGGTACTTCGTTCACACTTCCCTTTTCCGCTTCTGACCCTCCTGGTACGTCCTTCTTGCAAATGGATGGCTCATCAAAGCTCGGCCCCTTTCTCATTCCTACCCCGCTAGATTTGATCATCATTACCATCTGAGAGGCTTTCTCCTTTCCTTCTTCTACCCGTACCAACTCGATCATGTTGGTCTCATGATGAGTTGGAAGTGGGTTTTGGTTGATGTTGGGCTCTGTTGGAGTCTGGACCTCAATCCTGCGAGTGTCGATGAGCTCCTGGATGGCCGTTTTCAACCTCCAACATTTTTCCGTGTCGTGTCCTGGGCATCCTGAGCAGTATGCACAATTTACTGAATGGTCCAAGTTCTTTGGAAGAGGGTTTGGTAGCTTAGCTTCAACCGGATTTAGCAACCCTACTTGCTTCAACCGGTGGAACAGACTGGTGTAAGACTCTCCCAAGATAGTGAAAGTCTTTGGCCTTGGCGCCCTGTCGCCCCTGAATGCCTGGTTCGGACGAAAACTCGCGCCCGAGGGGTTTCTGTAAGCTCTTGGGGGTGGATAATTGTTCTGCGGGTTTGGTGCACGCCACGGTGCATGGACGGGAGGTGCGGAATAGGACTGTGCGTGGTGAACAGTAGAATGGGGATCAGGTGCGGGATAGTAATGTTGCGGGTGGTTATATGGATTGTGGAAGTAATTTTGGTGGTGAGGCTGGGGTGGGCTATATTGGGGTGCAGGGCCTCTATTTCTGAACCATGCCCCGGACTCGACTGCCGCGACTTCCTCTTTCCTCTTTTTCCCAAGTACTCCTCCAGTACCACTTTGGATAGCCTGAGTGGTGGCTTTCAATGTTGAGTAGCTCATGATCTTGTTGGCCTTCAAACCTTCCTCGATCATACCCCCCATTTTTATCACCTCAGTGAATGATTTGCCCACGGACGTTACCAGATGTCCGAAATAGGTTGGCTCTAGTGTCTGCAAGAAGTAATCCACCATCTCGCTCTCTCTCGTCGGCGGATCTACCCTGGCTGCCTGTTCCCTCCAGCGGAAACCAAATTCCCTGAAACTTTCAGCGGGCTTCTTCTCTAATTTTAGCAATGATAAGCGGTCGGGGATTATTTCAAGATTGTACTGGAACTGGCCGATAAAAGCTTGAGCCAAATCATCCCACGTAAACCATCTGCTGGGGTCTTGTCTAGTGTACCACTCCAGCGCAGATCCTCCCAGACTCTGACCGAAGTAAGCTATCAGAATCTCGTCCCGTCCTCCGGCTCCTCGCATTTTACTACAAAACCCTCGGAGGTGGGCTACGGGATCACCATGCCCCTTCGTATAGGTCAAACTTGGGCATTTTGAACCCGGCCGGTAATTGGACGTCGGGGAACGGGCACGGATCCTTGTAAGCGACACTGACCTGGTTACCCAAACCGTGCATGTTCCTGAAGGACTGCTCCAGGCTTTTAACTTTTCTGACAACTTCCTCGTGTTACGAACTTTGGAAGTGCTTTTCCGGTTCTGCCGGATTATCCCAGTGAGGTGTATGTGATTGTGGTTCAGGAGCCCTGAAAGTAGGCTCTGGAGGATAGTAAGAGTTGTCATGGATCTGAACATGCGGCTCGCCGAACGGCCTTTGTAGAGTAGCAGGTGGAGGTGCCACAAAAACAGGGGTGACTGGAGGAGGATTTGGTTTGGCTGGTGGAGTGTGGGTGGCATATGGGTTTTCCCCCCGAAAGTATGGGTAGATCGGGGCGCTTGTCGAAGGATCGATGGGTGGATGTTCTGGAGCTGAGGCGAGAGTAGGGTGGTTTGGTGAAGACTGTACCCCTAGCCCAAGCTAGGTGCATCTCTGTTATCTGATGTCTCAACCGTTCTACCTCCTCTTTCATGATTTGCATCTCCGATTTCTCTTCCTCGAGGCTTTTACCGGAGCTAGACATGCTTGCTGTAATTGGCCCTTTAGATCTAGTGCGGTAGTGGTGGCTGGCCAGTATATTCTGTCAAACCAACTGCTAAACTTTTTGGAAATGCAACAAACTTGTTAGTTTACCGAGTTTGACAGATATGTTATAGCACGTTGGATGCAATGCACCTAACCAAATAACCCTTTCTACATGTACTCGTAACATGCGTCATTCCAGCTTTTCTCTTTTTCTCTTTTTCTTTTTTTTCTTCTTTTTCTTTTCTCTTTTTCAATTATCCTTGAAAGCCTTATTGTTATTAACCTTCGTATCCTTTTCTTTCTTTTTAGTGGTGGTCGAATCTTATGTGGATTGCCTACGTATCACGTCCCCGCGTGAATCAGACCGAGCGTAGTTCTGGTGACAAGATTGTGGCAAAATTCAGTAACTTTTATATCAAATAAAACCTTAGAGTTACAAAACATGGCTTACAATAATCGACAAAATAGAGGAATGCTCGACTAAAAAATGAAAGATAAAATGCCAACCAACTTGACTCGATATTTCGAAATACATTTTTAAATCAGAAGTCTAATGCTCTAAAATTCCTGGGAGCCCGCGAGGCATCATTCGGCCTTGCCGCGGGCCTTGGTGTGAGGTCCTTGTGCAGTCTTCTTAAATCCCTCATGATCTGATGAACATAGCCCATAACCGAAGCAAAAAGGGCAGCGCGGGGCATCCGTTCGCAAGCTAAACACTTCATAGTGACATAGTGCCCTATTTCTCCAATTCTGTCCTTGATCATGTCCCTTTCTCCGAGTAGCTGCTCTATCTGCTGGTTTTTCGCCCCCAATCTTCGAGCATTGTTGGTGACTTGGTCTAGGAGCCTATCTACTTGTTCTTGTAGTCGGGCCATCAAATCGTGACAACGGTCGAGGTCTGTTCTGGCATCTCGGGCTTGCTTGAAAACCCGCTCCCTGAGGATAACATTTGCTTCCCTTAGACTAGTGATGATCTCAGTGTAATCTTCTTCTATCCGTTGCAGGTGAAGTGCATGTTGATGTGCCTCCTTTCTGCAGCTAGCTCGGACCCTCATTGTTTGGGCCTTCGACTCTTCCAATTCCCTTTGGACATCGGCAACTTGGCTTCTCAAACCCTTTATCAATTTTTCGTCTGCTCGACTCCTCAATTGTCCGTCAGCGTCCCTTTTCATTTGCTGAATTTGAGCCCTCGAAAAGTCATTTTCCTGTGCCAACTTCTTTTTATCTCCTTCGTCGGCGGCGGCTTGCATATCTTTTTCAAATTGGAGATCTTGGACCCGTTGCTCTATCTTGCCGATCCTTGTTATGTAAACCTCTTCCTTAGCCAACCAGTCCCATTGTTCTTGTGACGCTTTAGCAAATTCCCTGAGGTGAGGTCTTTTGGCTGGTCTTTCCCCCGATGTTTCTCCTTTGTACCAAGTAAGATATCCGGGTACAACCTCTCCTCTAGCTCGATCCTGCACACAAGTGTTTGCCTCCAGATACTGGCATTTGCTCCAGATCTGGCGAACCCTCGCTTCCGGGAATTGACCGTCGGGACCAATTTCAATAACATGGGTACTCAGGTCTTCTTCTTTGGGTACTATCTGGCACCTCCCGAGCTGTCTCAACACCCGATGGGGCGCATAAGGTTGAATGCTTTTAAGTCCCATTAAGAGAAAGGGGGACCTAGCCGCTGGCATGTACACGATTCTGTCTATCTGCAACCAACCCAACGTCCATTGTATTTGACTTGCGTTGAGAGCCTGAAAGTATGCCCTCCATGCCAATGTTCCTTCAGGCAGGACGACCCTATCAATCCTTGTATAGAATTCGCTTATGCAAGTTTTCTCAACCAACCCATATCTCAAGAATTGGGTGCGGCGACACAGGTGCTCGATCATCCACATCTGTAGCAGTAAATTACAGCCTTCAAAAAAATCTCCTCCGGCTTTGCAGGCTGTGAGAGCTCGATATATGTCTGATAGTATCATAGGAGCAAGAGTACTTTCGCTTTGGTCAAGCAAAGTACTAACGACTCCGGCTATCTTTATATCAATGTTCCCGTCTTTCCTTGGGAATACCACGAGTCCTAAAAAGGCTATCATGAAAGCAACTCGTCCGTGCTCCTCCCATTTCTGGCGATTACCCTTGCTGCATAATTTGTTTTCTGGCTCGTCGAAACCTCCCGCATGACCGTACCTTTGATAGATGAAGTTTAAAGTACAAAACCCTTGTGCTAGATCCGGGTTACGTACCGTTCTGGCCGTCTTCAGTGAGTCTAAAAACCGGTGTATGGCGACAACCCTGGGGGCGATTAGATATTGATGCCCCAATGGTATATCAGTGTTTCCAATGTATCCGGTCATCTCCTCAACAGTTGGGGTGAGCTCGAAGTCCGAGAAGTGAAAGACATTGTGCGCGGAGTCCCAATATGTGACTAAGGCTCTTATGACGTCCCCACGAGGTTTTATTTCAAGCAGACCTGTGAGACCTTTCAAATACTTTTTAACCTCATCCTACCCTTCTTGGCCTAGATCATCCCACCATAGCCGTATTTGTACCGGGATTTTAGTCATGAGTGAAAAGGGTTCATTTTGAATCGTGCTCATCCTGCACATTTATTTAAAGAAAACGATCATTTTGGCTGGCAATGATTTTTCAAAATTTACAGATTTTGGTATATTTTTTTGAAAAATGGCAAGTTGGACCCGATGGGGGTTGCCTACGTATCTCACATCCGGTGAGAATCAAACTCGCGTAGTTCGGTCCGTCAAGACAAACTATTTTCTTTTATTGACCGACAAAGAAAACACATTTTGTTAAGAAACACATTTTCCTTTATTGACCGACAAAGAAAACACCTTTTGTTAAGAAACCCATTGTCGGCAAAGTCAACCTTCCGTTGTCTTTTATTAGCAAACTATTGATTTTGTTGGTTAAACACATTTTTGTTTTTCTGGAAATATCTATTTGCCCACACTGTTTCCTTTTATTTTTTGTTTCTCCTCGGTATTTAAAAGCCGGTCAGCATGCAAGTTTGAATAAATGCTTGAAACAAACATGGCATAGCAGGATGGTCTTTCATTTCAGGTTGCCTGTCCTAGACGGACCCAACCCCTGTGTTGAGTCCCCTAAGTCAAATGCAACGTGATGCAAATAAGCGTTTCCTACTAGGGATCCGGTATGCGGTTATGTTATTCTAAGTTAAAAACCTCGGTGCATGATCTAGACTGTGTACCCAAGCGGACAACTCGGGCTGAGGAAGGAGCTCCTTTTCGGGAACCAAAAGGCCAACCGGCTTAGAAACTTTCCGATCCTCTTCATTATTTTGGGTATGACACTAACAGAATAAGGAGTCTCAACCAGTGAGCACATCCCCGGGGGTGAGAAGTGAAGGGTTTGCGGCACAGTTTTATATACAGTTCATGCAATATCAAAGCGGTAAACATATAACAGTTTGTATATACAGTGCAACTAGTATCAAAGCGGTAGACATGTAGCACATTAATTAAACATGTAGTAAAATCAGATATAGACAAAACAACAATTTAACCGAGCTCGAATTCTTAGACCATGAACCGAAGTTCAGAGGTAATTTTCCCCAGCAGAGTCGCCAGAGCTGTCACACCTCCTTTTTACCGCACCCGCGGGAGCACGTAGGAGTTTTTCCAATTAAAGGACAATCGAAACGGGATCAACTTATTTAATTCAGAGTCGCCACTTGGAAAAATAATGGTGTCCCAAGTCACCGGTTTGATCCCGAACCGAGGAAAGGTTTGACTCTATATTACGGTCCGCGAACCAGAAATCCGGATAAGGAATTCTGTTAACCGGGAGAAGGTGTTAGGCATTCCCGGGTTCCGTGGTTCTAGCACGGTCGCTCAATCGTCCTATTTGGCCTCTTTATCTGATTTTATAATGTGCTTTAACCTCTGTGCAAATTTTAACTTTCAACCGCTTTTGATTATTATTATTATTACCAGAATTATTATTATTATTATTATTTTAACAAAGAATTGCAACGTCATGAAAATGTATCTCGAACCACGTCACACCAGTGCACCCGTGGTTGTCAACACATTTCGACTCCGTTGAGATTTGGATTTGAGTCACATAAATGTGCACTCGAGTTTAGGAAGGTAAAATTATTAAAAAAACGCGCATAAAGCATCTAACGTGTTGATAACTTTGCGGGAGGCCGTGAAAATTTGCTGAACGGCATGTCCCGGCGTCTAAGTATTTTAATATGAACATTTAAAGAGGGCCACGCCATTTATGAGTTTTAGTTGGCATGGGGTGCCTCATTTTATTTTTAAAGGTCATCCTAAAGGTGACTATTATTTTCTAGTGATTTTGTCTCTAAAAGAGCCTAATTAATTAGCATTGTAAAATTCGGGCTTCAAGTTCAAGTCCGAACTCAAACAAATGGATAAATCCTCTTAATTTGAATTTGCTACCTAACCCAGAGGCCCAGATTTGTAGTTCAATTTTATTTCACTACCGTCATAACCAATACTTAGCGGGTAGATTGAGATCCTCAGTATGTTCACACCAATATCCAAGGCTTTGGGCCTCAAACGAGCCCAATATAAAAGCAGTAAAGTAGCAAGTTAATCAACTAATTGTTTTGACATCCTATGTTCTAATTTTATCCATCCAATCTAACTATGATATCAATTCTACTAAGGAGCTGATATTGAACCAGTAAAATACTAGACAACTGTTTACAAATGATGAAAACAATCCAATTAATAGAATGTATTATGTTAATACGTATGAGATACAACCTGTTGATATTCATATGATTATCCCTACTATTCTGAAGATCAATAGTAACTTAACAAGTTATGAGTCCTAATGCCCTGAATGACTAGCACGAATTACAGTAGAACTGAGGTCTTAGTTATACAAATTTGGAAAATCCACATAGTCCAATGTTCATGTGAATACAAATCAAAACTAAACTTTCTAAAAAATGCATATTATTTAACATCTATTCTGCTATTGATGCATAATAACTCAATTGAGTACACATCAGGAAGCCAATTCATCAGGATGTTTATTTCTTTTCCAATTCAAGAGCTATATCGATGCAAATTTGAGATGTGTACCTGGAAATTAGAGGACCAAAGGATCAGCTATGCAGTAATAGCAACAACAGCAGTGGACCAACAGCCAACAGCAACAAAAAACCCAACGATACACAGCAAAAAGACACGACTAACAGCAGTAGCAAAACACCCACAGCAGAATCAACAACAACCAGTAAAAAAGGAACCCCCGACCAGCAGAACAGTCGATAACAACCAATCAGAAATCAACCCAGCAGGATACAGAGCGACCAAAACAGATGCTATAAGTCAGGACAAGGGTTCAATCACACCCAATGAAACAGTGGTCAAGGATGTGAGAGCAACCCAGTGAGAAACACTCGCAAACTCAGCAAGACTCAAAACCAAACCAATTCAAACATTAACAAGTATTTGCCCACTTCGAACGATCAAGGTTGCATCAAGATATCACTCACAGGACTCACTGAATGACTGACCCAGTGAGCCAAAAAAGAAGCAGAATCTGTTCTTTTTCCTCAAAGAATGCCTCTGTTTGTTAAGGTCTATGTGTGTCTCTTTTAATGTTTTTTCCTCCTTTTTCTGTCTGAAATGCTTCTTCTTTTATATCCCAAGAAACACAGCTCCTCCCTCTCCAAATTATCCCCACATGTGTTTACAGCTCTTAAGAGCATTCAGGAGAATTAAAGAAATGATTTTGCCATCTTATTCCCTGACTTTGCTGCTTAAAGTTGTCTAGGTATGGGTTTAATTATTAAATCCCTGGACTGCAGAGACTGGTGGTACCCTGATGTACAACAGGTTCCACCAGTCCAGTTCATGGGCAAGATAATTTTTAAATCCTACAATGTTAGTTCTAATTAACTAATATTAACTACACTCTATTAATCCCTAATTTATGATCAACCAACGAATGCAACCATAATCCCATCGTGATTCAAATAAGAAATTAGTCTACAGTGATTCAACTAAGACATCAGTCAGTAACAAAGGAATCACTGCTCTGTTGTTTCTAACAAACAGACCTACGAAAGTGCATCGACGACATTCGATTAACTACAACACATAATCATGGATAACCAATTAATCAGCCAAACAGTGATTCTGAAATCTCGGCCAAAGTGAAACTTAGGTATTCGACGACGCTAACCAAAACGAATAGCTATCCTATGACAAACACATTCGAACGAATAACAGAAAACAATTCGACCAAATAAAAGGTCTTTGAGGGGAGAACAGATAGGGACGGCCAACGAAGAAAGTTAAACAAATTGAACTAAAAAAAAACACATAAGCAACACATACCTAATTAAAATAGATAGGAAAAAGGGAGATTACCTCGAACACAATCGAAATCGAAGCAAAACCCGGACTGTTTTGAGCTTGGCCTTGGATTTGAAGTCTAAAGGACTTTAATTGAGATGTTCTCCAGCGAGAACATCCCAATTAAACTCTATTAGGCTTCAACTTCTCTCGAATCCAAACGAAGATTCTAATTTGAAATCTAGGGTTCATAGGCTCAGATTTGGGGCTTGGGGCTTTGGGTTCGATTCGAGCAAAACCAAAGCCGGTGGGGGTATGAGGGAGGTCATGGGAGCCTATAGTGTGATTTTGGTGAGGTTTGGCGTTAGTTCGAATTTAACTCGAATCTTCAAATGAAGATTCGAGAAATTCCTGATTGATTCGAGATTAGGGGTTGCCAGGTTCTTGTAGACGGGGTTGAGGTGGTCGTGTGGTGTTACTTTGGTGGCCGGCGGTGTTGTTGCCGCCGGGTTTTCAGGCGAAGGGAGAGGAGGCGGCGCTAGGGTTTGTTGTTTGTGAAGGAGACGAGGTTGAGAGAGAGAGAGACGAGGGGGGATGGGGGGGGGTCTGAGGAATGAAAACGGGTTAAGGGGTTTGGGGGGTTTTCTGGGTAATTAAAATTAATGTTTTAATCTTGGCCGTTGGATGATGAGAATCCAACGGCCAGGATCAACAAAATGGGGCAATTAAATGTGATCCGTCCGATCAATGCTGATCGACGGCTTGGATCTCTTTATTAAAAACAGAAACGACGTCGTTTGGTCTTATCTGGAGACGGGTTGGACTGGACCAGAGGTGATTCGCTTGGGCCTGGCTTTTTGGGCTAAGTTGTGGCCCAAATCCGATCTCCTTACTACACTCCAAGTTGTATTATATATACATATATCTATATATACATATATTTATATATATATATATATATATATAAACAAATCGACTTGTAGCACCTATAATTAATTTTTTGGTAACAATTAACACAATTAACTACCAAATTGTACATTAAATGACAAGAATTACGGAAAAATACCCCCCTTTTTATGACTTTTCATTCTTCGCCAAATAAAACTTAATTATTTCTAAGTACGGAACTAACCCTGTAAATATAAATGCGACATATTTGGTATATGTATTTTGATTGTTAACTTAAGCAAACAGACACGGACCCCCAAATGCAAGCGATGAGAAAAAGAACATGTGATCCCCAATCATTGTAAACAAACAAAAACTCTTTTATTTTTGATATTTTGGGAGTAATTCGTGCGAGGCAAAAATCACGTGCTCACACCAGGTATTCAGTCTTAGATCTACTTATTTTGAAACCCTTAGACTCGAGAGTCTGTCTCCATACTTCTAGCCTCTCATTCACACCGACCCTCGTCTCGTCTATCAATACTATGTCATCGGCAAATAGCATGCACCAAGGCACATCCCCCTGAATATGTCGGGTTATAGCATCCATCACCAAGGCAAACAAGAGAGGGATAAGCGCCGATCCTTGATGGAGCCCCATAACCACCGGGAAATGGTCTGAGTCACCGCCCACCGTCCTAACCCTAGTCTTAGCTCCATCGTACATGTCCTTGATTACTTTGATGTAGGCTTCCGGCACGCTCTTCGCCTCCAGGCACCTCCATAGCACCTCCCTTGGGACCTTGTCATACGCCTTCTCCAAGTCGATAAACACCATGTGCAAGTCCTTTTTCTTATCCCTGAACTGTTCCACCAATCTCCTGACAAGGTGGATAGCTTCTGTAGTGGAGCGACCCGGCATGAAACCAAACTGGTTCACCGATATAGATGTCATCTCCCTCACCCTCACCCTCGCCTCGATCACCCGCTCCCAGACCTTCATGGTGTGGCTTATTAATTTGATACCCCTATAGTTGTTGCAACACTGGATATCCCCTTTGTTTTTGTACAAGGGCACCACCGTACTCCACCTCCACTCCTCCGCCATCCTTTTAGTCCTGTAGATCGCATTGAACAACCTAGAGAGCCACTCCACTCCTGACCTACCCATGCATTTCCAGAACTCCACCGGGATCTCGTCAGGCCCGGTCGCTCGGCCCCTACTCATCCTTCGCAAAGCCCCTATGACCTCGTCCACCCTAATGCGCCTGCAGTACCCAAGGTCTCTATGGTGCTCTGAATGCCCCAGCTCCCCAAGTTCTATGTTTCGATCCCCCTCCTCATTAAGAAGATCTCGAAAGTACGCATGCCACCTCTGCTTGACCTGAGACTCACCCATCAAAACTCTACCATCCTCATCCTTGAAGCACCAGACTTGGTCTAGATCCCGCGCCTTCCTCTCCCTTACTTTAGCTAACTGGAATAACTTCCTGTCACCGCCTCTCTCCCCTAATTCCTCGTACATGCGACCAAACGCTGTGTTTTTAGCTTCCGTAACCGCCAGCTTTGATTCCTTCCTCGCCACCTTGTAGGTCTCCCTGTTCACTCTTCTTTCATCCTCGTTAGTGCTCCCTGCCAACTTAGCAAACGCCGCCTTCTTTACCTCCACTTTTTCTTGGACTACATCGTTCCACCACCAGTCACCCTGATGTCTGCCTGAATAGCCCTTGGCTACCCCGAGCACATCCCGTGCTACCTCCCTAACCAAGTTCGCCGTCTCCGACCACATTGCGTTCGCTTCCCCAGAACTTCTCCAAGCTCCACCATCAACTAACCTCCTCTCAAACTCCTGGGCTTTCTCCTTAGTCAGAGCACCCCATCTAATTCGCGGCCGTCCCCGAGCACTCCTCCTCTTCCTCTTCACCCAGAGGCCGACATCCATCACTAGGAGTCTATGAAGAGTCGAAAGGGACTCCCCGGAATAACCTTGCAGTCCTTGCATAAGCCTCTATCGCTCCTTCTGAGAAGGAGGTAATCAATCTGGGTCCTCGCCGCCGAACTTTTGAAGGTAACCAAATGCTCTTTCCTCTTCTGAAATGTCGAGTTCGCAATTAGGAGCTCAGAAGCCCTAGCGAAATCAAGCAGTGACGTGCCTCCTCCGTTCCTAACCCCAAAGCCAAAGCCGCCGTGAACCTCACCATAACCACCGGCATCAGCCCCAATGTGACCATTAAAGTCCCCTCCAATAATTTTGAAACTTATAATTTTGTCATCTGAACTATACACAATTACAACGATTGATTCACTAAGGAACCTATAGTTCTAATGCCAAACTTCGACTTACTAATATATTCAATAAAAAATTTACAGACAAGGAATCAACTTCAATACAATCAAGTGATTTGAGTAAACTTCAACTCTAACTAATAACAATTTAAAAAAAAAAAAAAAAAATATATATATATATATATATATATATATATATATATATATATATATATATATATATATATATATATATATATTGACACCACTGAAGCTCAAATATATTAGCTCTAAAATTAAATCTAAATTTTACAAAATAATATGGAACTTATGGAAGCAAACACAGTTATATCCTGTTCAATTATTTCCAGTACATATATGATTAAATTTATATTTTTATACCTTAACATCAATTGACAGCAAAATATTAGTAGTAAAGCCTTAAATATATGAAAGATAACAGATACTAACACGTTCTCATCAGAGCAATAAAATATTAATACAATCATTCCGCAAAATAGAGAAACAACATCCCGTTTTTCCTTTATTGTTTCTCCTTTTGTTTTGCATTGTCGTTCTTCTTTCTTACTTTAGTTCCCTTTTTCCTTTTTCTTGTTACTCCCTCTCTTTGACAAGAGGGGTTGCTCTGATGGTAAGCAACCCCACTTCCAACCGAGAGATTGTGAGTTCGAGTCTCCCCAAGAGCAAGGTGGGTAGTTCTTGGAGGGAAGGATGCCGGGGGTCTATTTGGAAACAGCCTCTCTACCTTAGGGTAGGGGTAAGGTCTGCGTATACACTACCCTCCCCAGACCCCACTAAGTGGGATTATACTGGGTTGTTGTTGTTGTTGTTGTTACTCCCTCTCTTTCTTTTTGTTTGGCTTTTTTGTTTTTTGATTCTTCCGTTCTCCTCCTCCTTTTTTTTTGTTTTTTTTTTGTTTATTTATATATTTATCTAGGTAATGGGTAGTTAAATAAGAAATTATAGAGATCATGTGTTGTGTGTGCACATGACACGAGGGAGTGGTATGAAAGGTGGGAGAGTGGGTGAGAAGAAGTGGGAAAGCGGGGAAGTTGGATGTTATTTTATTTTATTTTTAATTAAGTTTTTTGTTTAACTTTATTTAATCCTTTTTTTAAAATTAAATAAAAGAAGATAAAAACGCACACTTGACTATACTTACAATGTTAACAGAATTTGCAAGTGTAGACAAGTTTCACTTTTGTATCATAGCAAGCAACAAACGGATGAGTTCATGAATGATCCAAGCAAGTAATTAACACATAGATTAAAAAAAAAGTGTTGCAATAAATAAATTCAAACATTACGCAATGGTACAAGGCCAAAAGAAAGAATCTGGCATGGTACATTCTTCTTATATATAAATTTTATATTCCCACGGAAGAAAGATAAAACTACTCACTGATAACAATTTTTTGTTTTCCTTCTCCTCTCTTCTTGAGTTCTCTTTTCCTCTCTTTTGTTTCTTCGTTATCTTTTTTTTTTTTTTCTTTTGTGTTCTTGTATTTTACGTTTTTCCTTCCTTTTCTCCTCTCTTTTGTTTCAAATATATATAGGTGTGTGGAGGGATTAGAGTTGGAATTGGAGTGGGAGTTAGAGTTGGAGTTGGAGTGGGGATTATCTTTTTTAAATCTTTCAAGACTTATCCCTTTTTTGTTATATTATTTGTTTATTATTATTATTATTATTATTATTATTATTATTATTACCAATCCGGATTTCCACTCCATTTAAATCTATTTTTCTTTCTTTTTTCTTTGTTTTATTTTAAGAAGTAAAACTAAAAATCATAATTTTAATTACAAAATAAATTAAACCATAACAAATACTAATTAACTCTAAATAGTAAATTTTCACAAACAATCAAACATCAAACCGCACAATTTTGACTAAAAATGCAAAGATAACCAAAATTACTTAATTAAATCCTAAATTCAAATGCAAATATATATATATATATATATATATATATATATATATATATATATATATATATATATAACTTATTTATTATTAAAATAAATCATATACATATATTAAAAAAAAATCATGCTCTCAGAATATTAGTATTTTTATAGTTTTTTTTATTAAGATTAGACCTTAAAGAGATATTTATACTTGCGAGCACATGATTTTTGCCCTAGGCAAATAAATTCCAATATTAAAAATAAATAAGATTTTTGATATGCAATTATGTGCTTAATTGAATAAAATATGTGATTTTAATTAAAACAATTTGAAATTAGAAATTAAAAAATTATTAAAAAATAGTAATTAGAAAATTTCACAAAAATAATAAATTAAGGAAAATTAACAAAAACACAAATATACTAGAAAATTAAAGAAAAATAGCAAAAAATATCATAAAAATACCAGAAAAATTAGAAAAAATAGGAAAATAAAAGAGAAGCAATAATTGAAAAGAATACAAAAAGAGAAAAATAAAATACAAAAAGAAAAATACAAAATAATAATTAATTACACAAGAAATACATAAAATACAATAAATTGGGCCAAAATTCAAGCCCACAATACATCAGTCCAAAAGAAACAATGTCCGGTCCTGTGATGAATGAAACGACAGCGTATTGAGAGACTAAATCCTGGCCGTCCAAATAACTGATCAAACAGACACTATTGAGTCTCCTTAAATAAAAGAAATGGCACCGTTTAAATGGATTAAATCCTAGTCGTCCAAATCAGATGATCTAACGGAGGCCATGTGTTCTTTATTAAAACCCAAACGACAGCGTATGTGATCAACTGATCCTGGCCGTTGAACAAAAGTGATCCAAAGGCCAGGATCGCCCAGCCCCAAGGGAGTATATAAACTCCCTCTCTCACATTCAGAGACCAAACCCAAACATCAAACCCTAGCCGCCCTTCTCCCTCACCGTCTTCTCCGTCTCCTTCATCATCTTCATGGAGACGGGCCTGCATCCATGGCCGTCTCCGGCCACCTCCAACCCCAAAACTCTTTCCTTCTTTCTTTCTAACCCAAAACCACCCTAGAAACCAAAGAAACCAATAGAAAAACAATGATTCTTGAAAGTCCGGTCATCGAAATCTTTGCCGGTGACCTTCAACCTTTGAATCTATCTCCCAAAATAACACCATATAACCACTACAAGGGGATCTTTCACGCTACATAGTTGGTTTCTTTCGAATCTCACTGTAAATGCTCGAATATTCAATAGAAGTTCGCTGGAACCCTACCTCCGGCGAAGACCCAAACCTGAACCCAACCCCAAACATACCCCTTTACACCTATAACACCCCCTTTACCACAAGAACCCAAAAACAAACCTGTTTAAAGAAAATCTGGAAAAAATAAGACTTCGAGTCTCTGAAGTCTTGAATACTGGAAGAAAAGAAAAGAAAAAGAAAAAGAAAAGAAAAAGAAAAAGAAAAGAAAAGAAAAGAAAGAAAGAAATAAGGAAGCACAAGAGACCAATCCTGCTAAGTTAAGTACATTTGCCTTCTGTAGTTTAATCTTTTTGCATGTTCTTTGTGTAGTTATATTCCTTATTTCTGTAGTTAATCTTTCGTAGGTTTTTCTGTTCTAAATTTCTTATATTTTAATCTTCTACATATTTTCTGATTTCTATACTTCTTTGCATATTCTAGTTTGATAATTTTCTGAGGGTTTCTATTATTAGCCTGTCATCTATCAAGTTTATGACGCTTAATTGATATACTGAGCCTCTTAGGGTTTTTCTATAAGTCAACACATGAATTTGTTGAAAATATGCTTCTTTATGTCTGAGTTGTTAACTATGCCTAAGTCTGAAAGTTATGAGTTAGTTAATTGAGATTCAACCATTATCTAATTTCCCTCTGAGTTTTGGTTAATTGATTAGTGATTTCTAATTGAGGCTATGTGTGCAAAATGACATAAGTTGGAAGTATTTGTAATGAATTCATATGTTAGACTATGATTAATCTTACTGTGCTTTAGGGTATTGGTTATAGCTGTAATAGACAAATGATTAGTAAACTGGCTATTATTGAAAAGTAACCTAATCTGGCTATAAGTAAATAACTTAGGATTATTTGATTAATATGGCCACTCCTCAAACATTGGAGTGGCTAATTCTGCAAATCTAAGTCTAAATAAGAAACAGGCTAGTCCTACAAATCTAATCCAATTAGTTAAGTAATAATAAAAGGGTTACCTCTTAAAGAGGTTAAAACTGAAAGAACTAAGGTTAAATCTGGACAAGTCTTAAATGAATTGTAATATCTTGCCAGTTCTTAAATAGATAGCTAAACCTAGGATACCCAAACCATTAACAGGTCGGGTAAATAATACATCATAAGAGGGGTATAAAAGGAATAAGAAATGGTATAGTTGTATATTTAATAGAGCCTGCAGGGATAAAATAGACATTTAGGCTTAGTATTTCTGCAATAAGGCATAAAATAAAGGGTAAAACAGACCCAATAAAAAGGCATAACTGTTAAAATCCTTAGCAAGTGAGGGTACTATAGTAATAGACCCTTAAAAGAAGCAAAAAGAATATCCTAGAACCTTCCAGCAAGGGCTGGAAGGCTTTTCAAATCTGAAATAAGGTACCAAACAGCAATTAATTAGAGAACTAAGGGGAGGGAACTTATAATAAGATTTTTGAATTATCCCCTCAAAATTTCACCAAAAAACATCTATAAATAGGCTGTAACTAAGCCTGAAAAATGGCTGTATTCTAGAAATTCAGAGAAAACTTTCTGAAATTAAGAGTGATACACCACAAATAGAGAGTGAAATTCTGGGTATAGTCGAGTACAATTTTGGAATTCAATTAGGATCTTCTGTTACTCTCTGCTATTGGGTTCTATTGGATTTCATTCAAGTCTGCTCTTTGGATTGTTTATTTGCTGAACTTGAGGATTATATTCGACTATGCATTCGCTGTGCTGCTGTGATTTGTTCTATATTGATTCTGCTGTTATGATTGCTGACTATCCTTCTTCTTCATTTGCATCCTAGACTTATAAACTTTTACTTTGCTGAATCAGGTACACATTTCGATCCAGATATGTAACTATCAGCTATTTGAAAAAATGAAATTTTATTGAGTTGCTCAGCTAGAAACTGCTTTTGTATTTTGAAGAATGTTATGTTAATTATCTGTTAGATTTTTCTATAACTTGATAGGAACAAATGTAATAGTTAAATATATGCAAAACTTGAACAATGTAATAGATAGAAGAGTATAGAACACCTGCGGTCATAATCACCTTAGATTTAGGTTAAAAAAATAGGTTAACTCGTTAAATCAACTCACCTAGTTAAAAACAGTTTCATAGTT
Source organism: Nicotiana noctiflora (assembly GCA_032618575.1). NCBI lineage: Eukaryota > Viridiplantae > Streptophyta > Magnoliopsida > Solanales > Solanaceae > Nicotiana > Nicotiana noctiflora. Next base: position 38,858 of record JASVEL010007019.1, on the reverse strand, counting down.
TTTATAATAACCACATTAGTCTTCATGAATTAGAATGTGATAGTTAAAAAATGATCAACTTAATCATAGTTTGTTTCCTTCATTTCAATTAGTTTAATAACCATTTGAAATAGTGAAAGCTGGATCAATAACTAGTTTGCACAGTTAAGTAAATCGTGTTATTGTTCGAGATAGCTGGAAATTAGTAGCTTATTGTTTAAGTTCATTAGTAATTAATAATTATGGTCCTGAATGTTATGAGTTACAATTAATGGTTAATAATTAGTCAATTCACCTTGTTAAGTAACATATCATTATTAAGGTAGAAGCGACAGTAGTATATTGTTCAAGTTCAGTTGGTGATATGTAATTAAGATTTAGAATTAATTTTGTTAAATCTGTAATTCCGTTTCTATGAAATAAATATTATTTTGGTTGATTTTACTTACTGTTGTGGAGCATTTGTATATTTGTATGGAATTTCAATTCTATTTCTCATCTCTCTCGATTGGTCTAGGCTCGACAGACGATATGGGCCCAGATTCAATTGGACTCACCTCCGGGTCCCTGAATAATAACTCTAACATATTCTGGGTTTACAAAATCCAGTCATATAAGCTGGACTGTTAAATTTAGTCCATAGACGTCCAGGCCTGGAAATGGAAATAATAGGCCTGGACATGATTCTGAAATTACAATACTATCTAAAAATAATTAAGGAAAAACCAGAAATAGAAAATGTAGCATTCGTTAGGATTGGACTACTAAAAAATAACGGGACGAGCCTCGTATAAGAACAAAATACACGGGGCCTCCATATAAATAATAATAAGTCATAGATTCGGGAAGACCGTCTAGCAAATTCCACGGTCTTTCTAAAAGTATAATAATCCGTTAGACGTTATAGGCACAATTTTGAATATACATTCCTAATACGAGTGCACATCTAATGTGACTCAAATCCTAAATCTCGACGAAGCCGAAACATGATAAAGTCACAGGCGTACTAGTTGCAGTGTGACTCAAAATGCGTTTTTGCGACGTTCCAAGTCATAAAAATATTAAAAATGAAACATGCACATGTTGAAAAAATCATATAACGAAATTAAGTAAAGTCAAAAACGACAGTTGAGCGATCGTGCTAAAACCACGAAATCCGGGAGTGCCTAACACCTTCTCCCAGGATAACAGAATTCCTTATTTGGATTTCTTGTTGCGCGGACTATTTAAACAGAGTCAACTTCCTCGGATTCGGGATTAACCGGTGACTTGGGACACCATTATCTTCCCAAGTGGTGACTCTGAAACTTTAAATAAAATCCCGTTTCGATTGTCCTTAAATTGGAAAAACTCCTTCCTCGTTGTTATTATTATATCCCTTCCCGGGTGTATTGGTAATTAACGAGGTATACCTTATTCTCCTTTTCGGGAAATAGAAAGGTAGTAAAAAGGGAGGTGTGACAGCTCTAGCGACTCTGCTGGGGATAAGAAACCCAGAACTTCGGTTCAGGGTTTAAGAATTCGAGATTGATAGAATTGTCGTTCTTGATGTTATTTGACTTCATTATATGCTTTGATCAACGTGCTACGTGTTTACCGCTTTGATATTACATGGATTGTATATATAAAATTATGCCGAAAACCCTTCTCTTCTTACCTTCGGGGATGTGCTTACTGGTTGAGACTCCCTTTTCTGTTAAGTCATACCAAAAATAAGAAATAGAGGTCGGATAAGTTACAAAGCCGAACGACCCCGCAGGTCCTCGGTACGTAGCCCCCTCTTCAATCCGAGTTTTCCACTCGGGTACACGGTCTAGCACTATATGAAATAACATGATATTGAACTTAGGTCTAGGATGATTATTTGCATCATATCTGACTTAGGGGACTCAACACAGGGGTTGGGTCCGTCTAGGATAGGTGACCCAGAATATTAAAGACCAAGAATATAATATGTTGCATTTATTTGTCCTGGATCATTATGCAGACCGGCAAAATTCCTGAAAGAAAACAAAAAGAAAAAGAAATTCTAGAATAGAAAGTATTGAAATGTTGGCAAACCGGTGTCAAAATTTGAAATGAAAGTTTGAAAAATAGGTGGAACAATTGTTGAAATAATTGGTCACATAACAATCTGACCGAACTACGTAGGTTTGATTCTCGCCATTAGGTGGGATACGTAGGCAGCCCTTGACAAGGTCCAACCACCCTTTTAGAAAATGACCAAAAAATATTGAGTTTTTAGTTTCCAATAAATCAAAATGTTTGCTGTTTTTGGAAATAGCGTAATGTTCCGAAAGGACGGCTGAAGGCAGTTTTTGAAGAAATAGCCACTTTCAAGTCATGTCTTTTTCTTTTCAAATAAATAGCCCGGAAAGGCTAATTCTTTCAAAAATGAAAATTGACTTTGAAAAAGATTTTCTCTTTTTCTGAATAAAATCGCCTTTAATAAATGTGTAGGATGAGCACAGTACAAAATGAACCCTTTGCTTTAATGAATAAAATCCCTTTGGAGTTGAGACTATAGTGGAACGATCTGGGTCAAGAAGGGCAGGTTTGGGTCAAACGCTATTTGAAAGATCTTACTCAGTTGATGGACATAATACCCCGTGGTGATATCATTCGGGCTCTCGTCACTTGTTAGGATCCTGCGCATAATGTTTTACACTTCTCAGATTTTGAGCTCACTCCTACATTATAAGAAGTTTCTTATTATATCAGGAAAGGAGAGGTTCCCCTGAAGGATAAATACCTGGTGGCTCCGAGGGCAATTACAGTGCATCGATTCCTCGATTCCCTGAAAATCGCCAGGAACGTCCATAATAAAGACTTGGCTCATGGATTTTGTACTTTAAGTTTAATCTACCGCAGATATGGTCATATTGGGGGATTTAGCTACCCTACGAACAAGCTCTACAGTAAATCTAACTGATTCAAGTGGGAAGATCATAGGCGATTCATCTTTATAGTGGCATTCCTGGGATTAGTCATATTCCCGAGGAAAGATAGAAAGATTCATATAAGGGTCGCCTCGGTTGCTAGTACTCTTATTGTGCAAGATAATAGCACACTGGCACCGATGATTGTAGCTGATATCTTCCTTGTCCTCACATCCTGTAAAGCAGGGCATGACTTCTTCAAGGGATGCAATTTGATTCTCCAGATGTGGTTGATAGAACATTTGTGTCGTCACCCTCCGTTCTCGAGTTACGAGTCATTTGAAAAGATGTGCATTGAAGAGTTTTATATGAGAACAAAAGAAGTTAAGTAGCCAGAAGGAGAAAAAGGTTGGATTTCATACTTGCGATCGTTGACTGCCAGCCAAATTGATTGGGCATACGGATGGTTGCCCCTCAATGAGGTAATATACATGTCAACAGAAGGGTCACATTTCTTGATAATGGGTCTTAAAAGCATTCAGCCTTATGTGCAGTACAGGGTACTATGACAGCTTGGGAGATATCAAGCGATACCAAAAGACGGGGACTTCAGCCTACAAGCCGTGGAAATCAGTCCGCACGGACAATTCCCGTAAGTAAAGATTCGACAGATTTAGAATGAATGCCAATGCTTGAGGGTAGACACTTGTGTGGGAAACCAATCTCGAGGGGAAGTATCACTAGGATATGCTGCATGGTATCACCCGGATGTCGAGCATGATAGACCAATGAAGAGGCCTCACATTCAAGAATTGGCCGAGTAGTCTAAGGAACACAAAGATTGGGTGGCCAGAGAAAATTAATACAGAGACAGAATCAGCTTGTTAGAGAACCAATTCAAAGACCTCAAATTCGAGAGCAGCTTACAAGCGGCATCCGATGAGGGAGAAAAGAAGCAGCTGAGAAAAGAGAATGAAATTTTGAAGGCTTAAATTGCAAAGATGAAAACCGCAGCCGAAACCCCAGTTCGCCTAGCCCGAGATGAGAAATTGATTGAAAATCTTCGCCGCAAAGTAAATGATTATAGATTTGATCTTGATAAAGCTGAAAAGGAATTAGTTGGGGTTCGGAAACAACTGGCCAGAAATGCTGAGGAAAGAGTTAGAATGGTTCAGCAATAACAAGATGAACACAAGGTTGAGGTAGCCCGATTGAGAAAGAAAATCATTACAGTCAAAGTCAAAAGTAGCAAACAAACCAAAGAGATTGAAGTAGAGGGAGAACATTGCTGCATGGCTATGGCTCGGTTAGAGTTGGAGCTACAACAACTACAAAAGGAGAACCAACAAACCTTAGACGATCGTGCCAAACAGATTGGTAGTCTGCTTTAGAAAAAATGGGTCATCAGGGAAAAAATCGTCAATATTGCTCAGTACATCACAAGGAAATGCCAATTGTGTGAAGATATGTCCCAAGCAACATTCACATCAGCAGTAAAGTTCTTTGTAAAGAAAGTAATGACCGACCTGGATAAACTCCAAAGTGGATTAGCATATAGGCCAACGGCAAGACCGAACGATGTCTCACGGGCACTAGGAGCTTTAATGTATTCATAGGGCATGCATTTTGTATTTGTATTTTTCTGCATTTGTAGTACAACATCATTTGTAACCGATGTTTCGAGTACCAATGAAAAAATTCAAAAAGAAGTTGTTGTTATTTTCTTCCATTTTTATATAATTTGTCTGGGAGATAGGCAAACATGTAGGAACGAAAAAGCAAAAACGAAAAAAGAGAAATGGAAAAGAAGAAAACAAGAAAAAGAAACAAATAGAAAAGAAATGAAAAAAAGAGGTGAAAAGTAAAACGGTGGTTCAAAGAGGAATAATGCTGGGATGATGCATAATGATTAAGGAAAAAATTGTGATTCTTAATTGTGATATTTTACCCCTTATAAGCTAACTATTAACGAGTTTTGTTATTGATGAGTATCATATTTTCTATTGGCAACTGGCATTCTGGCACATCACAGCTACAATACACGTTCAAAAGTTATGACCAAAGTAGTGACTCAAGAGATCGAGCCCACCATTATGGATCCGGTACAGGAGGAAAAAGTTGTGGACGTTGCTAGTATGAAAGAGGAGGTGTACAAATTAAGACAACAAATGTCGGAGATGTACCAGGCCTGGTCTAGGGGTCAACCTTTGCCTTCCTATCCAGCCAACCCAGCATACATCCCTCCTACAAACCCAAATCCTGAACCACCCACTATGAATTCATCCTCCACATACCCAAACTGCCAATATTACTATGCCACAACATCACAAGCACCACCACCATTGTCCAAACAAGTTCCATCACCACCACCTCAGGTCGCTTTAGTATTCGTAGCACCGCCACCTGCTGCTCTACACAAATCTTCCAGCAAACCTGTGTTCCATGTTCAGGACACTCATTATTATCCACCAGAACCAACATTGAGGAAACATGACTCCTACACACTGCTCATAGACATGACAGAAGAGGGAAAGCCTGTCAGAAATTTGGAACAAGAAGAGATGGCCCGTAAGATGAAAAGTCTTGAACAGTCCTTTTGTAACATACAAGGGCTAGGAGGCCAAGCGAGTGTTGCATATAAAGATTTATGCTTGTTTCCGGAGGTACAACTCTCGGCTGGGTTTAAGCTACCCAAGTTTGATATGTATGACGGTCATGGGGATCCAGTATCCCATATGAGGGGTTACTGTAGTAAAATACGCGGAGCAGGGGGAAGAGACGAGTTACTTATGGCTTATTTTAGACAGAGCTTAAGTGGTTCAGCTCTGGAATGGTATACTCGACAGGATCATACCAGGTGGTTCATCTGAGATGACCTAGCTCCATCATTTGCCAACTATTTCCAATACAATATAGAGATTATCCCTGACAGGTTATCATTAAATAAAATGGAGAAGAAACCTGGGGAAAGTATCCGGGAATACGGGTTTAGATGGAGGGAGTAGGCTGCATGAGTAGACCCTTCAATGAAGGAATCAGAAATGGTGGACTGTTTTCTACAGGCTTTGGAGCCAACTTAGTATGGCCACCTGGTATCGGCAATCGGAAAAACTTTTAACGAGGTGGTCAAGATGGGAAACTTTGTAGAAGAGAGGTTAAAGACAAATAAGATCATGAGTTATTCGACTATTAAGGCCACAAACCAGGCAATACAAACTGGAACTGGGGGATTGATTGGCAAAAAGAAGAAGGAGGAAGTTGCGGTCGTCGAAGATAGATCATGGTCTCGGGGCCACAATATATATCATCATCCACCTCGTCCATACCAACCATATCCATCAGCACCCTACAACCCACCTCAACCATATTATCCTCCCACCACTCCACATTTTTCTGTCCCACATGCTCAACTTTACCCACCGCCTCCACGTGTATGGCGTACCCCAGCTCCACAAAACGTCTACCACGCACAAAATGCTTACCCGCCTTCCAAAACATACAAAAATCCAAATCAACCCAATTTCCATCCAGATCCAGAAGTAAGAAGAGATAGAGCCCAAAGAAAGAATTACACCGTTAGGGGATTCATATACCAGTCTTTTTTACCGCTTAAGACAGTTAGGGATTTAAGCCCTATTGAACCAAAAATTCCAAACCCACCACCCAGAAATGTAGACCAATCAGTCCGATGTGAATATTTTTCCGGGGCGCCGGGACATGATACAAAAAAGTGTTGGCATTTAAAGTCAGCCATATAGGAACTTATTGATACCAGGAGGATCGAAATGCAAGCTCCATAAACTCCCAATATTACATAGAATCCATTACCAGCCCATCATGAGACGCACATGATAGAGTTGTAGCAGGGAGAGAGCAGTAAGAAGACCTTCTCAATCAGTGATGATGATTAAAGCTAATAACAAGGTGGAAGGAGAAGTTGAAAAGGAGAAAGCATCAGCTGAGTTACCAATGAAAAAACCATCAGTGGTTGAGCCCGTGAAGATAGTAGTGTCGGGAGCTAAGCCTTTGTTGACCGTGAAAGGAGCTTATGTGGAACCTATGGTTATCAAACCGATGGTGCATATGCCAGTCGTGAACACCAGGGCCATACATTGGAACTATAATATAGTTACAGTGATGTACAAGGGGAATGAGTTTAAAGGAGAAGTCAATGAAACACATGGCCTAACTCGCTCCGGGCGATGCTTTGCCCCGGAAGAGTTGAGGAAGACAAAAATGGTAAAGGAGAACCCGAATCATGTGAAGAAGGAAGTTACTGAAGAGAAAGCGGAAGAGTTCTTGAAAAAGATGAAGGCTCAGGACTATTAAATAGTGGAGCAGTTGAGAAAAACGCCCGCGCAGATTTCATTGTTATCATTGCTAATTCATTTTGAAGAGCACAGGAAGGCGTTGATGAAAATTTTGAATGAAGCACATGTGCCTGAGAAGATTTCAGTATGCCATTTGGAGAAAATAACGAATAAGATCGTTGAGACAAACAAGATAACATTTTCAGATAATGATTTGCCGTTTGAAGGAACGGAGCATAACAAAGCACTATATCTCATAGTCAAGTGTGAAAAATCTGTAGTTACCCATGTTCTGGTGGACAACGGGTCAAGTGACAATATTTTCCCACTCTAAACCTTGGGAAAGTTGAAGGTCAATCCTGATAGAATTCATCGAAACAACGTATGTGTGTGGGGCTTTGATGGAGGTGGCAAGAATACTGTAGGGGACATTGTACTGGAGATTACTATCGGACCGATGGACTTCACTATGGAGTTCCAAGTGCTAGATGTTGCTGTTTCTTACAATCTTTTATTGGGATGTCCGTGGATCCACGCGGCGAAAGCCGTGCCTTCCTCTCTGCATCAGATGGTAAAATTTGAATAGGAACAACAGGAGATCATAGTACATGGAGAAGATGATGTCTGCAATACTATCACACTATTCAAAGAAACTGAGGGATATAAGGGCCCGTGGGTATATCAAGTCATGGACGCTATGGTAGAGAATAAAATATCCGAAGGGGAGAATATGCCGATTCCCACAGCGGCTCCTACAGCAGTAATGGTGGCCAAGGAAATGATAAGAAATTGGTTTGCACCGGGGAGAGGCTTAGGGGTAACTCTACAAGGAATAACACAACCAATCCACTTGCAGGGCAGTAATGACACTTTTGGTCTGGGTTTCGAGCCACCCGGTGCCGATATCCAAAGAGCCAAGAAAATGAAGAAGAAAATTGGTCCCTCCCAAAGCCTATTCCAAAACTATCCGATTCCTTTACTAGTCCTGGTACACGAAGACATTTGGCGACTGTTATGCCAAGTCGTGCTGAAATAAAACCGGATGCGGAACTCCTAGCAAGGTTCGAGATGCTATTTGAAGATATGAATATGTTGGAGATGGGTGAGGGGACAAGTAAAATCGATGTTCAGTTCGTGGGACCCAACATTGCGCTTAATAACTAGGAAGCTACTCCTCTTCCGGTCAGGAGGGAATTGTGGTAGTTAGCTTTAAATATTTCATTTCCCTAAAAGTTGTCTTGTTTTGTAATCCCACACCCCATAAAAAAACAAATGTATCTAATGTTTGTTACCTTTTTTGAAAAATCAATGAAATGCAATTTATGTCTTTCTTCCAATTTTGCCTTATTTTATTTTTTTTCTTTTGTACAGTTCAATATTTGCTGATTCCAATGATATGTCATGCATGAAGGATTCCCGGTCTAGTCTTGATAATCGAATAGTTATACAGGAAATTGAAAGTGAATATGAAGTAGAATATGAGGATAAGGAAATACTGGAAGAAATCAATAAATATTTGAATCATTATGAGGAAAAACCCAAACCGAACTTAAACGAGACAGAATCTATTAATCTGGGAAGTGAGGAGAATGTTCGGGAAACAAAGATCAGTGTGCATTTAGAGGCTTCCCTCAGAGAAAATCTAATCAAGTTGTTACATGAGTACAAGGACATATTTGCTTGGTCCTATGATGACATGCCCGGACTCAGTACTGATCTGGTGGTACATAAATTGCCCATTTATCCGGAATGCTGGCCGGTAAAACAGAAGCTAAAAAAGTTTAAAATGGACATCAATGTGAAAAAAAAAAGAAGAAGTTAATAAGCAATTTGAGGCGAAGGTCATACGGGTCACTAAATATCCCACCTGGTTAGCTAATATTGTGCCAGTTTCGAAGAAGGATGGAAAAACCAGGGTATGCGTTGATTACAGGGACCTTAATAAAGCTAGTCCAAAGGATGATTTTCCATTGCCAAATATCCATATATTGATTGACAATTGCGCCAAGCATGAAATTGCCTCTTTTTTGGATTGTTATGCGGGTTATCATCAGATCCTGATGGACGAAGAAGATGCCGAAACAACAGCCTTTATCACGCCTTGGGGGACATATTGTTATAGGGTGATGCCGTTTGGGTTGAAGAATGCCGGAGCTACATATATGAGGGCGATGACCACTATGTTCCATGACATGATGCACCGAGAGATAGAAGTATATGTGGACGATGTCATCATTAAGTCCAAAAAGCAATGTGGCCATGTCAAAGATTTGAGAAAGTTTTTCCAGAGGCTCCGACGATATAATCTCAAGCTCAATCCAGCAAATTGTGCTTTCGGGGTGCCTTCAGGAAAGTTATTGGGGTTTATAGTAAGCCGGCGTGGTATTGAATTGGATCCGTCAAAGATAAAAGCAATCCAGAATCTGCCTCCGCCGAAGAATAAGAAAGAAGTGATGAGTTTATTAGGCAGATTGAATTATATCAGCAGGTTCATTGTTCAGTTGATGTCAACATGTGAGCCCATTTTCAAACTGTTGAAGAAAGATGCTGTGGTAAATTGGACTGATGAATGCCAAGAAGCCTTTGACAAGATTAAGGAATATTTGTCCAATCCTCCAGTATTAGTTCCTCCAGAACCGGGAAGACCTCTGATCTTGTATTTGACTGTGCTAGATAATTCTTTTGGCTACGTATTGGGGCAGCATGATGAGAAGGTAAAGAAAGAGCAGGTGACCTCAGTAAAAAGTTCACATCTTATGAGGTGAAATACGCTTATTTGGAAAGAACGTGTTATGCTCTAACCTGGGTTGCTCAAAAACTAAAACATTACCTGTCAGCTTATACCACATATTTGATATCACGGTTGGATCCATTGAAGTATATATTTCAGAAGCCTATGCCTACAGGAAGACTTGCTAAATGGAAAATTCTACTCATAGAGTTTGGCATCATCTATGTAACACGTACAACAATGAAGCCGCAAGCAGTTGCAGATCATCTAGCAGAAAACCCAGTGGATGATGAATATGAGCCATTAAAATAACATTTCCTAATGAGGAGGCAATGAATGTTGAATAAGTAGAGCAAGATGATAAGCCAGGCTGGAGAATGTACTGCGATGGAGCCGTCAACAGTAAGGGAGTTGGAATTGGAGCAGTACTTATTTCAGAAATGGGTCAGCATATCCCGTTAATGCTCAACTTTGATTTTTCTGCACCAACAATATGGCTGAATATAAAGCATGCATATTGGGATTGAAGATGGCAATAGATATGGGTGTTCAAGAGATTTTGGTCATGGGCGACTCGGATCTCTTGATACATCAGATTCAAGGAGAATGGGAGACAAGAAATTTAAAGTTGATACCTTATCGGTAATGTCTGCATGAACTATCCCAGAGATTTTAATCTATAGAGTTCAAACACATCCCAAGAATGCAAAATGATGTAGCAGATGATTTGGCCACATTATCCTCCATGTTGCATCATCCAGATAAAGCTTATATAGATCCACTACAGATACAGGTGCATGATCAAAATGCTTACTATTTTGCTGAGGAAGAAGAACTTGATGGAGAGCCATGGTATCATGATATCAAAGAATACTTGAAGATAGGAAAGTACCCAGAACAAGCCACTAGAGATCAGAAAAGGGCTATAAGGCAATTGGCAAATGAATTTTTCCTCAGTAGAGGGGTTGTATGCAAAAGAACACCAGATTTCGGGCTATTGAGATGCATAGATGCATAGCAAGCTGGCACAATTATGGCTGAGGTACATGCGGGAGCTTGCGGACCTCATATGAGGGGATACATTTTAGCCAAGAAAATACTGAGAGCAGGATATTATTGGCTCACCATGGAGCGTGATTGTATTAGATATGTAAGGAAATGCCATCAATGTCAAATACAGAGATATTTGATTCAGTCTCCACCCTATGAGTTGCATATAATGTCTGCACCATGGCCATTCGTTGCTTGGGGCATGGATGTCATCAGACCAATAGAGTCTGCAGCTTTTAATGGTCACAGATTTATCTTGGTCGCAATTGATTATTTCACCAAATGGGTGGAGGAGAAGACATTTAAGGCAGCGACAAAGAAGGCGGTGGTGGATTTTGTGCATACAAATATCATATGTCGCTTTGGAATTCCTAAGGTGATTATCACAGACAATGGTGCAAATTTGAATAGTCACCTCATGGCAGAAGCATGTCAAATTTCAAAATATTGCATCGAAACTCTACACCTTACAGGCCGAAAGTGAATGGAACGGTAGAAGCTGAGTATAAGAATATAAAGAAGATTCTCAGAAAAATGGTGGAAGAGTCAAGGCAATGGAATGAAAAATTACCGTTCGCTCTTATGGGTTATCGTACAACTGTACGTACTTCAATCGTTGCCACATCCTACTCGTTGGTATATGGAATAGAGGCAGTCATACCTGCAAAAATTGAGATACCATCTCTTCGAATCATAGCTGAGGTTGAAATCGATGATGATGAATGGGTAAAGGCACGGTTAGAACAATTGAATTTGATTGACGAAAAGAGGTTAGCAGCGATTTGCCATGGACAACTATATCATCGGAGAATAGCCAGAGCATACAATAATGAAATATGTCCGCTGAAATTTGAAGTAGGGAAATTGGTATTGAGACGTATTCTGCCGCATTGGGCTAATGCGAAAGGCAAATTTGCACCAAACTGGCAAGGATCGTTCATGGTATCATGGGTATTGTCCAATGGAGCTCTATACCTGACAGATGTTGAAGGAAAACGTGTAGAGACTGCTATCAACTCAGATGCAGTCAAGAGATATTATGTATGATTCCTTTATCATTTGTATAATTGTATTTGTCAGAATTTTGGAATTGAAATGATGAAGGCATTTTATTCTCTATCCAAACACCTTATCCATTGACATCCCCATTGAGCCTTATTTGTTTTATTCTTTCATATCCCTCTCTCGGAATTATTCATGATGCAAGAAAAGAAAATGAAAAGTGATGAAAAAAAAGAAAGAGGAAAAATGCAAATACAAGCAAAAGAAAATGCATACAAAAGACAAAAGAAAAATCGGAAAAAAGTCAAATTGCAACAAAGAAGTGATCTTATGATCTGAACTACATTTTGACTTGATCCCGAAAGGGTACGTAGGCAGCCTCACTGAGGTTCAGTCATGATAAAAAGAAAATCCAAGATTCCCCACATATTGAAACTGGGGCAGAAGTTATGTTTGTGATTCCCAGAGTTGTAAATATTTTTGAATCCTCGTAAAATTTTGAGCCTTTTATACCCTTCTTTCTGAACCCATCCAAAAGCCACATTACAGTCCAAAGAAAGACCTTCTAATCAATTTCAAGAAAATGACAATACAATGAGAATAAGGAAAACAGGGCATGGACAGTACCCAGTGGTTCAAAAATCAAAAGAACAAAAAGAAAAATAAAAATGAGAGAGTCTTATCGGTGAAAACCTTAACCGGAACTGTAGGGCGATTGTGAGATTGAGAGAACAAAAAAGAGAGAGTCTTATTGGTGAAAACCTTAACCGGCACCGTAAGGCGATTATGAGATTGAGAGAATAAAATGAGAGTCTTATCAGTTAAAACCTTAACCGGCACCGTAAGGTGACTGTGAAATTGAGAGAATAAATGAGAGAGTCTTGTTGGTGAAAACCCTGACCGGCACCATAAGACGACTGTGAGGACTATTTTGTGGAAAGAAGAAAAACAGCAAAAAACAAGATTGGTTTGGGTTGAAGGAAAAATGGAGTTAATATAGTAACAATTCGATTGGACAGACTGGGTCGGAATTTAAATACATGGCATGGTCAGAGGAATCAGCCGTCATACCCAGATAAGTTCTGTCTCTACTCCAAAATACCCTTACCCCTTTTAAATTCATATTTTTCTGCATTTCATTGATCAAAAAACTAGTTTGCCCATTGAAAGCTAACTACCAGCTTCTCATGTTAAGAGGCGTAATAACACTGGGTCGGAGAGAAAATCAAAGAAAAACAAATAAATAAGAATGGAAATCAAAGCCAAAAGAAAATGAAAAGAAAAGAAACAAAAGAAAGACAGAAAGGAGATTGTTCATTGATTTAGACATTCAGATTCTCATTAATCATTTTAAAGTGAATGTGACCAATGTGGAAGAAAAAAAAAAGAAATACAGCAATAAAAGGAGAAATCCGCAGAGGAGGACTCATTCAGTCAACAAGAAAATTACCCAAAAACAGCAAGGAAAGTATTGTCTTTTCAAAACTCATACCCCACTTATCAAACTGAGGGAATATTTTTTGCATTTTTCATTTTTCATGCATCAGGTGCCCGCTTGGATAACAAGGGAATATTTTCTACATTTTCATTTTTCATGCATCAGGCGCCCACCTGGATAATAAAGGGGATATCTTGTGCATGCATCAGCGCCCACCTGGATAACAAGGGAATATCTTCTGCAATTTCATTTTTCATGCATTCGGCACCCACCTAGATAACAAGGGAATATCTTCTGCATTTTCATTTTTCATGCATCAGGCGCCCACCTGGATAACAAGTGAATATTTTATGCATTTTTCATTTTTCATGCATGAGGCGCCCACCTGGATAACAAAGGAATATTTTCTGCATTTTTATTTTCATGCATCAGGCGCCCACCTGGATAACAAGGGAATATTTTCTACATTTTCATTTTTCATGCATCGGGCACCCCCTGGATAACATTTCTACAATTTTAATTTGTTTTGTCTAATATGAGTAACACCATGACACGTGAAAAGCCCACACTGGGGCAGAGGAAAAGTTTTCGTTGTTTTTGTTTTAACAGGTATCAACCTGGAGGCAAGAAACATAACCGGAAGTCACACTACAGGGAATGAAGCAGTATGTTAGAAGCAAGAAAATTAATCAAAAATCAACAAAAAGAAGGATGATGGCATAAGAGATGAAAAAACAAGGAAGAATAAGAATACAAGAAGTAGATAGGAATCATTGTAATTCATAGGATGATAGCTTAGAATAGCTTCTTTTTCATTTTATCCCCGGTGTAATAAGGAGTTAGTCAGTGATCATAGCAACAGTAGTAGCAGCAGCAAAGTCTTGGTAGTTTCAAACTACCAGACCTTCGCGAACTACACTGACTTGATTCCTGTTTAGCCTAGGATATGTAGGCAACCTCTGAGGCAGGGCGCGGTCAAAAGGTATTCAAAATGCTTCTTACAGAATATGCCAGTGGGCAAAAATCTCTAATTACTGCTTACTTGTCTTTGCACTGAAACTCTTCGTGTTCCCGATCAAAGAGAGGCAGCTGTGAGCATGTGATTTTTGCCCTAGGCAAATAAATTCCAATATTAAAAATAAATAAGATTTTTGATATGCAATTATGTGCTTAATTGAATAAAATGTGGGATTTTGATTGAAACAATTTGAAATTAGAAATTACAAAAATTATTATAAAAAAAAAGTTAATCAGAAAATGTCACAAAAAATAAGAAATTAAGGAAAATTAACAAAAATACAAATATACTAGAAAATTAAAGAAAAATAGCAAAAAATGTCATAAAAATAGCAGAAAATTTAGAAAAAAGAGAAGCATTAATTGAAAAGAATACAAAAAGAGAAAAACAAAATAAAATAAGAAAAACACAAAATAATAATTAATTACACAAGAAATACATAAAATACAATAAATTGGGCCAAAATTCAAGCCCAAAATACATCAGTCCAAAAGAAACAATGTCCGGTCCAGTGATGAATGAAACGACAGCGTATTGAGAGACTAAATCCTGGCCGTCCAAATAACTGATCAAACGGACACTATTGAGTCTCCTTAAATAAAAGAAACGACACCATTTGAATGGATTAAATCCTGGCCGTCCAAATCAGATGATCTAACGAAAGCGAGGTGTTCTTCATTAAAACCCAAACGACAGCGTATGGGATCAACTGATCCTGGCCGTTGATCAAAAGTGATCCAAAGGCCAAGATCGCCCAGCCCCAATGGAGTATATATACTCCGTCTCTCACATTCAGAGACCAAACCCAAACATCAAACCCTAGCCGCCATTCTCCCTCACCGTCTTCTCCATCTCCTTCGTCATCTTCATGGAGACGGGCCTGCATCCATGGCCGTCTCTGGCCACCTCTGACCCCAAAACTTTTTCCTACTTTCTTTCTAACCCAAAACCACCCTAGAAACCAACGAAACCAAAAGAAAAACATTGATTCTTGAAAGTACGGTCACCAGAATCTTTGCCGATGACCTTCAACCTTTGAATCTATCTCCCAAAATAACACTATATAACCACTAGCAGGGGATGTTTCACCCTACGTAGTTGGTTTCTTACGAATCTCACTATAAGTGCTCGAATATTCAAAAGAAGTTCGCCGGAACCCTACCTCCGACGAACACCCAAACATGAACCAACCCCCAAACATACGCCTTTACACCTATAACACCCCATTTACCACAAGAACCCAAAAACAAACCTATTTAAAGAAAATCTGAAAAAAAAAAGACTTCGAGTCTCTGAAGTCTTGAAGACTGGAAAAAAATAAAATAAAAAGAAAAAGAAAAAGAAAAGAAAAAAAAAGAAAAGAAAGAAAGAAATATGGAAGCACAGGAGACCAATCCTACTAAGCTAAGTACATTTGCCTTTTGTAGTTTAATCTTTTTGCATGTTCTTTGTGTAATTGTTTTCTTTATTTTTTGTAGTTAATATTTCTTAGGTTTTTCTGTTCTAAGTTTCTTATACTTTAATCTTCTACATATCTTCTGATTTCTATACTTCTTTGCATATTCTAGTTTGATAATTTTCCGAGGGTTTCTATCATTAGCCTGTCATCTATCCTGTTTATTACGCTTAATTGATATACTGAGCCTCTTAAGGTTTTTCTATAAGTCAACACATGAATTTGTTGTAAGTATTCTTCTTTATGTCGGATTTGTTAACTATGCTTAAGTCTGAAGTTATGAGTTAGTTAATTGAGATTCAACCATTATCTAATTTCCCTCTGAGTTTTGCTTATTTGATAAGTGATGTCTGATTGAGGTTGTGTGTGCAAAATGACATAAGTTGGCTGTATTTGTAATGAAAACTATGCTTTAGGCTATTAGTTATAGCTGTAATAGACAAATGATTAGTAAACTGGCTATTATTGAAAAGTAACCTAATCTGGCTATAAGCAAATAACTTAGGATTATTTGATTAATATGGCCACTCCAAAAACATTGGAGTGGCTAATTCTGCAAATCTAATCCAATTAGTCAAGTAATAATAAAAGGGTTACCTCTTAAAGAGGTTAAAACTGAAAGAACTAAGGTTAAATCTGGCCAAGTCTTAAATGAAATGTAATATCTGGCTAGTTCTTAAATAGATAGCTAAACCTAGGATACACAGACCATTAACAAGTCAGGTAAATAATACAAAATAACAGGGGTATAAAAAGAATAAGAAATTACATAGTTGTAGATTTAATAGAGCATGCAAGGATAAAATAGACAATCAGGCTTAGTATTTCTGCAATAAGGCACAAAATAAAGGGTAAAACAGACCCAATAAAAAGGCGTAACTGTTAAAATCCTTAGCTAGTGAGGGTACTATAGTAATAGACCCTTAAAAGAAGCAAAAAGAATTCCCTAGAACCTTCTAGCAAGGATTGGAAGGCTTTTCAAATATGAAATAAGGTACCAAACTGCAATTAATTAGAGAATTAAGGGGAGGGAACTTATAATAAGATTTTGGAATTTCCCCCTCAAAATTTCACCAAAAAACATCTATATATAGGCTGTAACTAAGCCTGAAAAAGGGCTGGATTCTAGAAATTCAGAGAAAATTTTCTGAAATTAAGAGTGATACACCACAAATAGAGAGTGAAATTCTGGGTATAGTCGAGTACAGTTTTGGAATTCAATTAGGATCTTCTATTATTCTCTGCTATTGGGTTCTATTGTATTTCATTCAAGTCTGCTCTTTGGATTGTTTATTTGCTGAACTTGAGGATTATATTCGACTGTGCATTTGCTGTGCTGCTGTGATTTGTTCTCTATTGATTCTGCTGCAGTGATTGCTGACTATCCTTCTTCTTCATTTGCATCCTAGACTTATAAGCTTTTACTTTGCTGAATCAGGTACACATTTCGAACCAGATATGTAACTATCAGCTATTTGAAGAAATGAAATTCTATTGAGTTGCTCAGCTGGAATCTGATTTTGTATTTAGAAGAATGTTATGTTAATTATCTATTAGATTTTTCTGTAATTTGATAGGAACAAATGTAATAGTTAAATATATGCGAAACTTGAACAATGTAATAGATAGAGTAATATAGAACACCTGCGGTCATAATCACCTTAGATTTAGGTTAAAAAAATAGGTTAACTCGTTAAATCAACTCACCTAGTTAAAAACAGTTTCATAGTTTTTATAATAACCACATTAGTCTTCATGAATTAGAATGTGATAGTTAAAAAATGATCAACTTAATCATAGTTTGTTTCCTTCATTTCAATTAGTTTAATAACCATTTGAAATAGTCAAAACTGGATCAGTAACTAGTTAGCACAGTTAAGTACATCATGTTATTGTTCGAGATAGCTAGAAATTAGTAGCTTATTGTTAAATTTCATTAGTAATTGATAATTATGGTCCAGAATGTTATGCGTTACAATTAATGGTTAATCATGAGTCAATTCACCTAGTTAAGTAACATATCATTATTAAGGTAGAAGAGACAGTAGTATATTGTTCAAGTTCTGTTGGTGATAGATAATTAGAATTTAGAATTAATTTTGTTAAATCTGTACTTCTGTTTCTATGAAATAAATATCATTTTGGTTGCTTTTACTTACTATTGTGGAGCATTTGTATATTTGTATGGAATTTCAATTCTATTTCTCATCTCTCTCGATTGGTCTGGGCTCGACAGACGATATGGGCCCAGATTCAATTGGACTCAATTTCGGGTCCCTGAATAATAACTCTAACATATTCTGGGTTTTCAAAACCCAGTCATATAAGCTGGACTGTTAAATTTAGTCCATAGACGTCCAGGCCTGGAACTGGAAATAATAGGCTTGGACATGATTCTGAAATTACAATATCAGTTAAAAATAATTAAGGAAAAACCAGAAATAGAAAATGTAGCATTCGTTAGGATTGGACTACTAAAAAATAACGGGACGAGCCTCGTATAAGAACAAAACACACATGCCCCCCATATAAATAATAATAAGTGATAGATTCAGGAAGACCGTCTAGCAAATTCCACAGTCTTTCCAAAAGTATAATAAGCTGTTAGATGTTATTGGAACAATTTTGGATATACATTCCTAATACGAGTGCATATCTAATATGACTCAAAACCTAAATCTCGACGAAGCTGAAACGTGTTAAAGTCATAGGCGTACTGGTTGCGGTGCCATTTTTGCGACGTCGCAAGTCATAAAAATATTAAAAATGAAACATGCACATGTTGTAAAAAGCATATAACGAAATCAAGTAAAGTCAAAAATGACAGTTGAGCGACCGTGCTAAAACCACAGAATCCGGGAGTGCCTAACACTTTCTTCCGGGTTAACAGAATTCCTTATCCGAATTTCTTGTTGTGCGGACTGTTTAAACAGAGTCAACTTCCTCGTATTTGTGATTAACCGGTGATTTGGGACACCATTATCTTCCCAAGTGGTGACTCTGAAATGTTTTATATAAAATCCCATTCCGATTGTCCTTAAATTGAAAAAACTCCTTCCTCGTTATTATTATTATATCCCTTCTCGGGTGTATTGGTAACTAATGAGGTATACCTTATTCTCCTTTTCGGGAAATTGAAAGGTAGTAAAAAGGGAGGTGTGACAATACTAAAATAGTATAGAATTTAGGTGTGATAAAAAATTAGTTGTTCACACATAATATCACTAAAACAGAGCCAATCAAGTTAAGCAAAGTCAGCAGGGACACGAACTAACCTTTCCCCTTTACAAAACTCACGATCTTTTTTTGGATGCAATCACCCTAGTCGCAAGATCATAGAATATATTATACACTCAAATTGTTTAGGAATACAACTCTTAGAACCGTCACACCTATTCACAGTTGCTATCTGCACACAATATCCCCAGCAGCCATACTATTACAATCAGCTATCAGCTAAATTTTTTTATTATTTTTCTCCTTGCATAAGGCTACCATTCTTCTTCCGAGACTAAGCCCTATCTCCATCTGCATTCTTGTATTGCATAAATCTACCATTTTGCCTTCCGAGGATAAGCTCTACCTCCATATCTATTCTTGCATTGCATAAGGCTACCATTCTACCTTTCGAGACTAAGCTCTGTCTCCATCTGCATTCTTGCATTGCATAAGGCTACCATTCTACCTTCCGAGACTAAGCTCTTTCACCATATGCATTGTTGCATTGCATAAGTCTACACTTCTACCTTTTGAGACTAAGCTCTATTGTCACGACCCAAATTCGATCGTGATAGCGCCCAACCCTAAAGCTAGGCAAGCCAGACCAATAACTATTTCCAATTAGAAAACCAGTCCCAGAAGGACCAACTCAAGAAGAATATATGAGTCAATAAATACTCCAATAATAATAGTATGTATAAATACTGAGAAGTGTGAATAACGAAATAACACTCCCAAAAGATATGGGGTCACGAGTCTAGAGCCTCTAAACAAAACTGAATAGTCATAGAAATACTGAATGAAATACTCAAGTCTGAAACATATAGTAATAACTGAATTGAAAGAGAAGCTAGGTTCTGCGAACGCCGGCAGCTATCGCAGCAACTCGAAATAATTCTGATATAAGCTAGAGTGCTCGTCTAACCCTCCTGTGTAACTGAATCTGCACACAAAGGTGTAGGGAGTAGGGGTGAGTACTAAGTACTCAATGAGTAAAAAGTATATAATAATTACTGAAAGCAGGAAATCCACAGAATACCACAAAGCAAAGCTAAACTACAGTCCGGTACCTACTACAAACTAACAACAACAATAAATCACAACTAGCATAGATAATCTACAGATAAAATGCAATGCAATGCACATGACCACTACGGCGTGTAGCCCAATCCGTTTAACGTCGACGACGCTCACTGGGGCTGTGTACAGACTCCGGAGGGGCTCCTACAGCACAAGCACAATATCATATCATCTGCTATGGCGTGTAGCCCGATCCTTATATCATCTATTGCGGAGTGCAGCCCGATCCATCCTCAGTCCACAACATGCATATGAGTCACACAACAATTCAAATTATTCATTTCCAGGTTCCAATTCATTAATGATGTAAATTCCTAAAATTTTATTTAATTTTTCAAGAACAGGTGACATAGCATTTCATAATAGTGATTTCAAAAAAGGAATGAGATCAGTGATTAAGCAAACCAAGCTATCACATATATATCTATCCCCTACGGATACTACAGGTCGACACAAGGCCCCAAACATGGCTTTTTCAACCGCAAATAATATATTATTCATATTCGGGATGGACCAAGTCTCAATCCCCAGTCATAATCAATCATGCCCCTGCCATGGGGTGCGAACCATGCCCTACTAGCGTCATAATGTGCTAAGCAGGGATTTCGAACCCTCAGACTACCGTAAACACTAACTACTCACCTCTAGCCGGCCTTGGACTCATCCGCCATACCTTTTCCCTTCAAATTTGCTACCTCGTACGTCGAATCTAGTCAAAACCACAATAATAACATAAAAATGGGTCAAAGAAACATAACTCAATCAAAATTACTCGAAAAACGCAACAATTCACGAAGTTGGTAAAACCTGAGCCCTGGACCCACTTCTCTAAAATTTCTAAAAATTATACTAACGGATTCCTCGTCTCGCCACGAGTCCGTGCATATAAAATTTATCAAAATCGGAGTTCGAATAGCCTTTCAAAACCCAAAAATTCGTTTTCATGATTTAGGCCCTAATTCTTCACAAATTCTACCCAATTTTAGGAATTTTGATGTTGATTCTAGCATAAAATCATGTTTTTGAGTCAAGCAACTTACCTTCAACGATTACCCATTGATTTCTCTCTTAAAAATCGCATCAGAAGCTTCTTCCCGTTCCAATATTGAAAGAAAACTCGACCTGCTCATTATAGGTATACTGTTCACGCGTTTTACTGCTCCCAATGGATTCCTTGTGAAATGCTAATGAATTTAGGCTTTTAAATCACTCAATTTGACCTTATAATGAAGGAGATATGTAGGTTTTAAGATTTGCAAATAGTGCAGACTTTTAATACGCCGTCAGGGGCAGTTTCGTCATTAACCTGAAAATCTGGGCAACCTTAGTAAAATGGCCATAAAACCCTCATACGATGTCCAAATTCGATGATTCTTTTTGCTACGGGTCTGTAATTACGATACGGATCTAATGCTTCCTTCAAAACAGAAATCGGAGCTTATTTGTTCAATATGATATCATTTATGCTTGAAGAAACGATGTCGAAGCATAAGAAAAACGAGCACAACGCAACCCAAACCTATCCGAAACTCACCCGAGCTCCTCGGGACTGCATACAAACATATTATTATGTCACATATAATCAAGCAAACTTAGTTTCACTCTCAAATCACCAAAACTAACATCAAAACACCAAATCTACATCGGATTCAAGCCTAAGTTCTTCTAAAACTTCCGAAACTTTCATTTGATCTAAAACCCGACCTAAACACCTCCGAATGAATTGAAACTTTACACGCATATCCAAAACACCTAAAGAAGCTATTACAACTATCAAAATTCCATTCCGACCCTCGGATCAAAATCTCACCTACCATCCAGAATTCACCAAAATCCAACCTTAGCCAATTCAAGCCTAATTCTACACCGGACTTCCAAATTCAATTTCGGTTGCTCTCCTAAGTCATAAATCATCCCCCAAAACTGTTCGAATCATCAACAAACCATTCCGAGTCTTCTAACTTATAAGTCAACATTCGATTGACTTTTTCAAACTATCATTCTCATAAAGAGACCAATTGCCTCATTTCTAACCAAACTCTATCCGAATTACTTCAAATTGTCCAAACACATATAATGAATAATATAAAAGCATAAAATGGGGAAAATAGGGCAGTAACTCCCGTAACGACAGGTCGGGTAGTTACATCCTCCCCAACTTAAACAAACGCTTGTCCTCGAGCGTATCGAGAGTTGCCCTAGAAGCCAACCAGTAGCTGAATTATCTTACCAACCATATACCCGGGGTGATCCCTCATCACCCTATCTCGCATAGAACCGATAACACAATATAGCCAAACTTTCACAATTCATTTAATCTATAAACCAAACCATACAACCACATCGCACTTTCCGAAAAGCATACACCAGATTAGAAATTCACAATATCACCTGGTTACATGCCCGGCCATACGAAACGCATCCAAAAAGTCCCTTAATATGCAACGGTATCAATGATAGCAGCCTTTGCACTGATATCTAACACAACTGCCCAATTAAGAAAGTACTCCTTCCCAGTTGTCCGCTAGTTCTTTGAAACATAATTCACTCTGCTAAAATATATTCTAACGCACTTCACCACTTAACCCGTGGCATTTCTGGCATAGCTCCTAATGCAATAGTTCAAAATCACCGAGCACTACGATAACCAATCTGAATTCCAACGTCACATCCACAATATAACATACAAGCTAATAAAGATTCACCGCGATAACGTAGCCTGTACATCAGAACCCCATATGACACACACATCATCATACCTAATCCCAGTTTCCACCGTGCGAATACATGCACCCATTTGATACCTAATCATTCCATGACAGATACTCAATATTTACCTGTTCTACCATGTAAACCCGAATACCACTAGTGGACCCAATAAGAGCATGCCATAATACTACTTAAATTTAATCAGTTTAATCATATTACCTTTTTCTTAAACACATACTCACGTCAACTCGCTATGATTAGCAACACCATTTCCTTGGACATATGAGGGCCATTCACCCTAATCATATGAAGCTCTATTATCTAATCGCTTAGAAGGAATCACTACACATTCCATGCTCTGCATGACATACACATGCCTTGTGCAAATTCTTACAATGTTGACATGGCGGATGAGATTCGTATGCATTCTTATCGACCGCCGAGACAACAATTCATTAGTTTTATACTCTTGGCAAGGACTATCACCTTATTCTGAACCAAACAATGGTCTTAGCTCTTTACCTTACTTCATATACTCAGATTGCACTGATCTCGAATTCAAGGATCTCATTTCACTCAGTATGAACTGCTCGGGCAATAAGCCACTCCAGACCTAAGTAAATGTCTCATATGATGCCCCAATGTGCCAATGGGTTATCGATTCGAATGCGGTACTAAATAAAATGGGATTTGAAAGGATATTATCAAATACTACGCACTAACACAGACTTTCCTTGGAAAACAGGAAGAAAGAGATACCACGATGGCATATAGAGAACTATACTCGATACCACACTATTGCGGCATGCAACCCGCTCCATATAGCATACCCATGGCGGCGTGCCACCCGATCCACACATAACTATCACATAAGAACATGCTCATCGAGCCAAATTTTCTCATTACAACATAATATCGAGTATCGGTCGTAGGCATGCTAAGTGCATGATATCATCCCTGAGAGATATTTAACGTTATAAACTACAAAACTCAAGCACAACCAAGGTGCGATGTACAATTGGAATTTCAAAGGCCAAGATACTCATATAACGTCATTCCTACATGGATTCTTAACATATAGCAATTTCTCAAGCCGTTTCACACTCACCCAACGCAATGCATCACTACACGAAACATTCGACAAAGAAACATCAACTAACTACTCCTCCACGAGGACCGCGTTACAAAAATTTACACATGTGGCCTGGTATAGGGCCATTATTCACATTAAATCTATCCACCGACTTCAAGCCGATCCTCATCACACTAAACTGGCCTAATAACCTTTCAAAGGTCCATGATAACTTCCATTTTCTTCATAGAACACAAGAACAACCATCATAATCGGAGTAATCCTCCCCAGTTCACAACCCAATATGCCACGTGCCCTCCAGGCATGAATTCCTCAATTTAACGCCACTATCATAACCTTCATACTTGGTTTACATCTTTAACTAGTCAAGTGACTGCCTGCCACACTTATATAATCTTCTAGTGGAACACACTCCTACAACCTACCACAACAATATCTGGGGCGTACCTCCAAACCACTGGTCGCACTAACACTGAAGAGCGATCAAGAATCATTAACCAAGATACAACACCGCTCTCAGGTGATGATGAAGACGATATTAATTTATCTTATCCATCGAAACTTCCTTCCTGCTTGTTCAATCTCTTGACATCTTGTCAAAACTTTTCCTTCACTCGTGCCATTCTCAGCTTAATTTTTACAATCAAAACTAGTTCGCCAGTATACTTTAAGACAGAACCAACATAGCACATAATCGTGCAATTAGCTACTCAACTCAGTCTCCCCAACTTATCTCGAAGCCATATATCACAACTCACTATACTCATAACGCGTATGCTTCATTGCTGTCGTAATACCATAATGAGATTATACTTGCTCTTTCATAAGCTTGTGGAAACACAAATCATCTAGAATTTTAACTCTTCTGCATTTTTTTTCTTGCATTCACCCATATAACAGTTAAGCCTATTTTCTAGGTGTCCAAATTTTTACTAAGTCCCAAATTTTTCAAACATTACCGCTGAGTTTCCTTTGTAATTAGGCTTATCCACTTGTCAGAGAATCACCAAAATCATTCTAACAGCACGACTACAACTTAACAAAACATCAAAATGTATATCAACAATATTAAAAAAGACATTACCGAACACATAACACATATAAAATACTGCCAATTTATTTTTTTGAGTCTGAACTCATACCGCCACATGCATTGCACTTAACTTTCCAACTAGGAGATACGACAATATTCTTCACGTGCCCGCAAATTGGCGTTACACAACAGATCGCAATAGGAACGATTCGCTTAACAGTTCATCTATTATCCCACAAACTTCTTCGTCACTACCAACATCACATAGATATACCTCACAACGCTAACATACTCATCACGTATCCGACCGCCATCCCCGCTAATAAAGACATTACCGAACACATAAGTTAAAATTACTTGCTCACATAATTAGCACTTCGGTGCTCAAGCCGTAGGCAAATATTCGCCCTCAAACCCTCCAGATTGGCCCAACATGAACTCACAAAGATTACATCTCTCTCCTCGATCGGGGAATCTCCAGCCATCGATACAGATGTATTACTGAATGCTCGCATTCGCGTACAGACGTGTGGAAGGAATTTCAAAAGTTATTTCTCAAGCTGAATCAAATACGCACGATAAGAATTCCAAGAAAGTGAAGTGTTTCCTAAAAGTTTTGTAGCCTCCCGAGGATAGATATAGACGTCTACGTACCGATCCGCCAGATCCTACTAAACTGGCTCATAACTTGCGAGGCCTAGTAACCTGGCTCTGATACCAACTTGTCACAACCCAAATTCGATCGTGATGGCGCCCAACCCTAAAGCTACGCAAGCCAGGCCAACAACTGTTTCCAATTAGAAAACCAATCCCAGAAGGACCAACTCAAGAAGAATATATGAGTCAATAAATACTCCAATAATAATAGTATGAATAAATACTGAGAAGTGTGAATAACGAAAAAACACTCCCAAAAGATCTGGGGTCACGAGTCTAGAGCCTGGATAATAAGAATATCTGAACGTACTACTCAAGTCTGAAAGTATATAAATAAAAATTGGTATAAGAAGAGTAGCCAGGTCCTGCGAACGTCAGTAGCTATCTCAACCACTCTAATAACTCCGATAAAACGAGACTGCTAAGCTAAACCTTCGGCGTACCTGAATGTGCACACAAAGGTGCGAGGAGTAGGGGTGAGTACTAAGTACTCAGTGAGTAAAAAGCTTATAAAATATCTGAAGATAAGAAATCCACGAAATGCCACACAGTAAAGCTATGTCTAACAGTCTGGTACCTACCACGAACTAACAACAACAACAAATCACAACTAGCACAGATAATCTACAGATAAAATGCAATGCAATGCACATGACCGTTATGGCGTGTAGCCCGATCCGTTTAACATCGACAGTGCTCACTAGGGTATGTACAGACTCCAGAGGGGCTCTTTCAGCCCAAGCGCAATATCATATCATCTGCTGCAGCGTGCAGCCCGATCCTTATATCATTTGCTGCGGCATGCAGCCCGATCCATCCTCAGTCCACAACATGCATATGAGTCACACAACAGTTCAAATTATTTATTTCCAGGTTCCGGTTCATTAATGATGAAAATACTTAAATTTTATTTAATTTTCCAAGAACATGTGACTTAGCATTTCATAATAGTGATTTCAAACCAGGACTGAGATCCGTGATTAAGCAAATCAAGCTATCACATATATATCTATCCCCTACTGATAATACAGGTCGACACAAGGCCCCAAACATGGCTTACATCCCACAATTATATCTAACACAATGTGCGCTTCAACAGCATATAACATATTATTCATATCAGGGATGGACCAAGTCTCAATCCCCAGTCATAATCAATCCCGCACCTGCCATGGTGTGCGAGCCACGCCCTACTAGCATCACAATGTGCTAAGCAGGGATTTCGAACTCTCAGGCTACCGTAAATACTAACTACTCACCTCTAGCCGGTCGTGGACTCGTCCGCGATACCTTTTCCCTTCAAATTTGCTGCCTCATGTGTCGAATCTAGTCAACCACAATAATAACATAAATATGGGTTAAAGAAATATAACTCAATCAAAATTACTGGAAAAACGCAATAATTCACGAAGTTGGTAAAACCCGAGCCCCGGACCCACTTCTCAAAAATTTCCAAAAATCATACCAACAGATTCCTCATCTCGTCACGAGTTCGTGCATATAAAATTTATCGAAATCGGAGTTCGAATGGTCTTTCAAAACCTAAAAATTCGTTTTCATGATTTATGCCCTAGTTCTTCACAAATTCTACCCAATTTCAGGAATTTTGGTGTTGATTCGAGCATAAAATCATGTTTTTGAGTCATGAAACTTACCTCCAGCTTTTTCCTCTTTTCTCTCTCTCCATAGTTCGTGCTCTTTGACATCTCGGAGCACATGAACGCTCTCCGCCGAGTTTCTTACCGTAATTTAAGTTTTCCGTTTCCGGCGATTTCCGTTCTGTGAAATCACCGGTAGCTTAAAGTTGAGCTTTCTACGTTATTTTTCACACACATTTTTTCACCTACTACTTTGTGAAACCTGCAGCGGTAGCTGCGGCGGCGGCATTATCTGGTGGTCCTGCATATCGTTGATATTGTGAAGCTTTTAGCAGAAGCTTTAGTTTTTGCTTTTCTGTACTTTCTTCCGATCTCGCTTTTTTTAAGCTTTCCTTTGCAGATTTAACCAAAAAGAGAGTTTTCGGCTGGAAGAGCTTTTGGCATTTGGAAGCGAGGAGCAAAGCTACATCGGCCAAAACGAGTAGGTTTGGCGGCAGTTGACCCGAGCGCATCAAAGCTTACTTTCAGGTTTTTCCACCGGGAGTTGGTACCTCCCGATCTCTTGTTTATTCTGTACGTCTTTTTACGTATTTTAACTAGCATCTTGTGTGTGGTTTACTCTATCGTTATCTAGCATGCATCCTTTTGCGTAATTCTATTAAAGTTCGTCTCTTTTACCGTAGTCTGTTGGAGGGATAGTGGCCGCGGCGGAGGATGGTACTGTAAGGTCATGTCCTTGGGGGGTGGGGGAGGAGGTGAGCAGGGGGGGCATGGAGTGGTCCTGTGGGTAGGGCTTCACATTTTTGGGCCCAAAACTAGCCCATGTCGAACAAACTGATCAGGCTACGTTGGAATTTACTAAACTAAAGCGATTCAAATTAAGTTGGCAAAGATTCTCCGGAAGAGGAGGGTCAACATAGCATGTGTGCAGGAAACTAGGTGGAAAGGGACGAAGGCGAGGGATGCAGATGAGTTTAAGTTGTGGTACTCTGAGGTTGAGAAGGGTAAGAATGGAGTAGGTATCTTGGTAGATAGGAATCTTAGGGAGTCCGTGGTTGAGGTTAGGCGAGTGGATGATAGGTTAATGTCTATTAAACTGGTTATTGGCGGTAGTGTTCTCAATGTCATTAGCGCTTACGCGCCGCATGCGGGCCTAGCTGAGGAGGTTAAAAGGCGTTTTTGGGAGGGCTTGGATGAGTTGGTGAGTAGTATTCCCCAATCTAAGAAGTTAGTTATTGGAGGGGACTTTAATGGTCATATTGGGGCGGAGGCTGGTGGTTACGGTGAGGTGCATGGCGGCTTTGGCTTTGGGGTTAGGAACGGAGGGGGCACTTCGTTGCTTGATTTCGCTAGGGCTTCGGAGCTTTTGATCGCGAACTCGTCATTTCAGAAGAGGGAGGAGCATTTGGTTACTTTCAAAAGTTCCACGGCGAGGACTCGGATTGATTACCTCCTCCTCAGAAGGAGCGATAGAGGGTTGTGCAAGGATTGCAAGGTTATTCCGGGAGAGTCCCTTTCAACTCTTCATAGACTCCTAGTGATGGATGTAGGTCTCTGGGTGAAGAGGAAGAGGAGGGGTTCTCGGGGCCGACCGCGGATTAGATGGGGAACTTTGACTAAGGAGAAAGCCCGGGAGCTGGAGAGGAAGCTAGTTGATGGGGGAGCTTGGAGTAGCTCTGGGGAAGCGGACGCAATGTGGTCAGTGACGGCGAACTTGGTTAGGGAGGCTGCGCGAGATGTGCTTGGGGTAGCCAAGGGCTATTCAGGCAAGCACCAAGGTGACTGGTGGTGGAATGAGGTAGTCCAAGGAAAAGTGGAGGCGAAGAAGGCGGCGTTTGCTAAGTTGTCAGGGAGCTTAAGCGAAGAAGAAAGGAGAGCGAACAAAGAGAACTACAAGGTGGCGAGGAACGAAGCGAAACTAGCGGTCACGGAAGCTAAAAATGCAGCGTTCGGGCGCATGTACGAGGAATTGGGGGAGAAAGGCGGGGACAAAAAGTTATTCCGGTTGGCTAAGGTGAGGGAGAGGAAGGCGCGGGATCTAGACCAAGTTAGGTGCATCAAGGACGAGGATGGTAGGGTTCTGACGGGGGAGTCGCAAGTCAAGCGGAGATGGCAGGAATACTTTCGAGACCTGCTTAACGAAGAGGGGGATCGAGTCTTAGAGCTAGGGGAGCTGGGGCATTCGGAGTGTCCTAGAGACCTCGGGCACTGCAGGCGCATTAAGGAGGAGGAGGTCTTGAGGGCGTTGCGTAGGATGAGTAGGGGCCGAGCGACTGGGCCAGACGAAATTCCGGTGGAGTTTTGGAAATGCATGGGTAGGTCGGGAGTGGAGTGGTTGTCCAGGTTGTTCAATGTGATCTTTAGGACCAAGAGGATGCCGGAGGAGTGGAGATGGAGTACAGTGGTTCCCTTGTACAAAAACAAAGGGGATATCCGGTGTTGCAACAACTATAGGGGTATCAAATTAATAAGTCACACCATGAAGGTCTGGGAGAGGGTGATCGAGGCGAGGGTGAGGGAGATGTCATCTATATCTGTGAACCAGTTTGGTTTCATGCCGGGTCGCTCTACTACCGAAGCTATCCACCTTGTGAGGAGGATGGTGGAACTGTTCAGGGATAAGAGGAAGGACCTGCATATGGTGTTTATCGACTTGGAGAAGGCGTACGATAAGGTCCCTAGAGAGGTTCTGTGGAGATGCTTGGAGGCGAAGAGCGTGCCGGAAGCCTACATCAGAGTGATCAAAGACATGTATGATGGAGCCAAGACTAGGGTTAGGACGGTGGGTGGCGACTCGGACCATTTTTCGGTGGTTATGGGGCTACATCAAGGATCTGCGCTAAGCCCTCTCTTATTTGCCTTGGTAATGGATGCTCTAACTCGCCATATTCAAGGGGATGTGCCATGGTGTATGCTCTTTGCTGACGACATAGTCTTGATAGACGAGACGAGGGCTGGTGTTAATGCGAGGTTGGAGGTCTCGGAGACAGACCCTCGAGTCTAAGGGTTTTAAACTAAGCAGGTCTAAGACAGAATATCTAGAGTGCAAGTTTAGCGCCGAGTCGAGCGAAGTAGGCTGGGACGTGAAGCTGGGATCTCAGGTCATAGCCAAGAGGGACAGTTTCAGATATCTTGGATCGGTGATTCAAGGGGACGGAGAGATTGACGGGGATGTCACTCACCGTATAGGAGCGGGGTGGTTGAAGTGGAGGCTCGCATCAGGAGTCTTGTGTGACAAGAAAGTTCCACAGAAACTCAAAGGGAAGTTTTATAGAGCGGTGGTTAGACCTGCCATGTTGTATGGGGTGGAGTGCTGGCCTGTGAAGAACTCTCATGTCCAGAGAATGAGAGTTGCGGAGATGAGGATGCTCAGGTGGATGTGCGGGCTCACCGGATTAGATAAGATTAAGAATGAAGTTATTCGGGAGAAGGTGGGGGTGGCCCCAGTGGATGAGAAGATGCGAGAAGCGAGACTCAGGTGGTTTGGGCATGTGCGGAGGAGAAGCCCTGATGCACCGGTGAGGAGTTGTGAGCGACTGGCGGTGGTTGGCGCGAGTCGAGGGAGAGGGAGGCCTAAGAGGTATTGGGGTGAGGTGATTAGGCAGGATATGGCTAGAATGGGGATTTCCGAGGACATGACCCTTGATAGGAAAGTTTGGAGGTCTAGTATTAGGGTTGTAGGGTAGGGCCTTCTAGAATTCTTAGTACTTCGGTTAGGGGCTGAGTGGGGTTTGGTAGCGATCTCTATAGTTAATTAATGTATTGTGTTGTGCCTCTTATGGTAGTAACCGATTGGTATTATTGCATCTCATTCTACTTTTGGTTTTATGTTTAGATAATTATTTATTTGATTTATCCCGGATTTACTAACATTGTTTTGTTTTGTTTTGTCTGTTGATTTTCTCTCTCTTTTTCTGAGCTGAGGGTCGGCCGGAAACAGCCTCTCTACCCTTTCGGGTAGGGGTAAGGCCTGTGTACGTATTACCCTCCCCAGACCCCACTTTGTGGGAACATACTGGGTAGTTGTTGTTGTTGTTGTTGTTGAAACTTACCTCCAGCGATTACCCATTGATTTCTCTCTTAAAAAATTACCTCAGAAGCTTCTTCCCGTTTCAAAATTGAACGAAAACTCGACCTGCTCATTAAAGGTATGCTGTTCACGCGTTTCACTGCTCCCAATGTATTCCTTGTGAAATTCTAATGAATTTAGGCTTTTGAATCACTCAATTTGACCTTATAATGAAGGAGATATGTAGGTTTTAAGATTTATAAATAGTGCAGGTTTTTAATACGCTGACAGGGGCAATTTCGTCATTAACCTAAAAATCTGGGCAGCCTTAGTAAAATGGCCATAAAATCCTCATACAATGTCCAAATTCGATGATTCTTTTGCTACGGGTCCGTAACTACGATACGGATCTAATTCTTCATTTAAAACAGTAATTGGAGCTCATTTGCTCAATATGATATCATTTATGCTTGAAGAAACGATGTCGAAGCATAAGAAAAACCAGCACAACGCAACCAAAACCTATCCGAAACTCACCTGAGCTCCTCGGGACCGCATACGAACATATTATTATGTCACATATAATCATGCAAACTTAGTTTCACTCTCAAATCACCAAAACTAACATCAAAATACCAAATTTATATCGGATTCAAGCATATGTTCTTCTAAAACTTCTGAAACTTGCATTTGATCTAAAACCCGACCTAAACACCTCCGAATGACTTGAAACTTTTCACGGATATCCAAAATCACCTAATGGAGCTACTGCAACTATCAAAATTCCATTCTGACCCTCAGATCAAAATCTCACCTACCATCCGGAATTCGCCAAAATCCAACCTTAGCCAATTCAAGCCTAATTCTACATCGGACTTCCAAATTCAATTCCGGTTGCTCTCCTAAGTCATAAATCATCTCCCAAAACTAGTCGAATCATCAAAAATCTATTCCGAGTCTTCTAACTTATAAGTCAACATTCGGTTGAATTTTTCAAACTATCCTTCTCAAAAAGAGACCAATTGCCTCATTTCTAACCAAAATCTATCCGAATTACTTCATATTGTCCAAACACATATAATGAAACATATAAAAGCATAAAACAGGAAAAACAGGGCAGTAACTCCCGTAACGACAGGTCGGGTCGTTACATCTGTCTCCATCTGCATTCTCCGTATTGCATAAGGCTACCATTCTGCCTTCTGAGGTTAAGCTCTACCGCCACGTGCATCGGCTAAATTATTTCCGCTTTATTTACACCTGAATCTGCTAAAATATTACTGCTTTATTTACACTTGCATCAGCTAAAAGATTGCCACTTTATATACACATGCATCAGCTAAAATATCGATGTTGTATTACATCTTGGCTGGCTGAAAGATTGCCACTTTATTTACTTCTTGCATGGCTGAAAAGTCGCCATTTATTGCATTCCATGGGCTGAAAGATCGACACTTATTGCATTTTATGGTCTGAAAGATCACCACTTATTACATTTTGTGGGTTAAAAGATCGTCAATCCGTCCAAAGGCATCATTTTTTGGAGGCACCATTTTCATAGCTCGAGAATGTCATGCCATGGCCTGAGGACCCCTTTTAATTTCATATATATCATAATTCAAAGGCATCATATTTCAGACGCATTATTCTCATAGCCCGAGAGCATCATTTTATAGCCTGCAAATCCTTTATTATACATTTCATGGCCCGGGACATCATGGTATGAGAACGTCATCCTAAACGTCCAAAGATAGCATGCATGGTCCGATGGAAAATTGAATCATGTTTAAATCTCCGCACAATATATACTTGTATTGCTTATTTGCGGGTAAACTGGCAAGCAACGACTATCTCACCGAGAGCGATCCTGCTCTGGTTTTCGCAACCCTATTAGACTTTAACCATTCATCCCAATCTGAGTATTGCGTACGTTCTTGAGAAATCTCCATCGGCTATTCCGCCAACGGATCCCGAACTACATTGTGCCTAATTCTTGTAAGACTAGAGATATGTAGGCAGCTAAGGAACCGGAGCATGGTCAGCCTCTTCAAACCAT
The DNA here is from genome assembly GCA_032618575.1 of Nicotiana noctiflora. Lineage (NCBI taxonomy): Eukaryota > Viridiplantae > Streptophyta > Magnoliopsida > Solanales > Solanaceae > Nicotiana > Nicotiana noctiflora. The sequence continues at coordinate 5,541 of JASVEL010007019.1, read as the reverse complement.
TTTGTTTGGTCAAAATGGGGCTTCATTTAGCTGCCTATGTAGAAGAAAAACTCTGAGTTTGACGTTGCCATCATGTCTTTATCGGACAACTCTTTCATCCTTCTTGGGTAAGGAGGGGCATCTGTTGATACCCAATTTTTCCTTGTATATTTTATGCAAATTACTTTCAAAATAGCATATGTATGCGTATATAAGTATGTCCAAATGCTTTATAATTTTTTCCTAATTATTAAAATATTTTTAGTTCAATTTATTACCCTATTTTATCAATAAAAAAATCAATAATTATTTCCCAAATTATCATTTTAGTGATCCATTTGTTGCATTTTCATACTTATACCAAAATATAGCTAAGATAAATTTTGCACATTTTTACAAATTTATTTAGTATTTTAAAGATAAATTGCAAATAATTGCAATATTAGCCTGTTTTAACAATTAACTGTTTATAATTACAAAATTGATTTCAGCATTTTACTTCATATTAACATATTATTAATCAATTTAGTACCATTAATTTTGTTTCCAGAAATTATTTTACTATTTTTTATAAATAAAAAGGGGGAAAAGTGGCTATTTAAACACTAGCCCTACTTATTTCAATTTCAACCAAAATCAGCCCCCCCCCCCAATTAAACCTAGTTTGAATCCCAAATTGCCCGGCCCTATTCTTAAATTACTCTCCCCTGACCCAATTGAATACAGCCAGCATGGATCCCCGTTTAATCCAGGCCATTGATCATTTTGATCAACGGCCACACTTCATTCTTCCATTTTTAATTACCAATCCCTCTTACCCTAATCATTTTCACCAGCCCACCGCCTCTGAAACCCTCCACTCTCAAACCCTCTCAAATATTCTCGAACCCAAGCCATCCCTTACCATCTCCTCCCCTAAATCCATAGGAATCTATGGCCTCCAAGGCTACGAGAGTCCTTCATCGGCCTCATATGGCTCCTACGTACATGATATCTAAAGATTCAAGGCCTAACCTTAAAGGTTCATGCCCAAACCTCCGTCAATTCGAAGTTCCACGGTCATCTCTGGCGTTGCTCCGGCATACCATGGTTGTTTAAGCCTGATTCTAACCTCTCCGACTCAGATCGGTGACCTTTCAAAGCCTTTCTCACATCTAGGGTTCTTCTAAAACCCTATTCCTTCAAGATTTTCTCTGATTTCTTTAGATTCATTGTGTATCTACGTTTTCCCTGAGTTTTCAAGGAATTTTCCTAGGTTTTCTTTCAAAAAATTACTTTAAAATCATTTTTTTCCGATTTAGGGTTTTTTGGAAAAATGTTTAAGTGATTGTCTGACTCTCTTTCCCTTTTCTATTGTATATATTTGCCACTATTGTATGTTTTTCTTCTACCGCATTCTTGTATGTTCTTCTACTGTATTTATATACCTAGTTCTTGTATATTCTTTTACTGTGTTTTTTATATTATGTTCTCGTATGCATTTCTACTATGTTATGGTATTTTTTTCTACCATGTTCTGGTATGTTTCACCTACTATATTTTTCTACTGTGTTCTTAAGTGTTTTACAATTTTCCTTCTACTGAACCTTCTTTGAGTTTCTTCTAAAATATCATCTTAGGCATACTTTCCTACTGTTCTTAACAGTCTTTTCTCATTATGCTTCGAATTAGTTTCTTCCACTCTGTTTACTTTGAACCATTCTGATGTGTTTGCATGTTACTTTGCTATCATGTTTCTCATGAGTTCTGTTGCTGAAAGAAGCATGTTTGAAGTTTCAATTCTTTTCTGAAACCCCTAAACATGGTTTCAATTATATTTCTTGCCCTCTCATCTTTGCTTCGTGATTTTCTTGAACTAGGGTTTTTATTTTAGAACCCGCAACTCTTTTAGACCAACGTCGAGTTTGAACATCCGTGTTTGCATATGATTCAAGATTTTTATTAAACTCTTCTACACTGGAATTTTTATTGATGACATGACAATTTTCTTTCATGCTTAACATGTTCGTACGCACCTTTTATATGAGGAACTTCCCTTTAAAGTGGTTTTCAAACTCGTGATTAATTCAGAATCCCTTCTAAATAGGTCTAATTGATTCCTTTTCCATTGTTTACTGATTTCCCTTAAGTTAAAAACCTTTCCCATCTTTTTGACTCAGTTCATTCATACAAATCTTAGACCTTGTGATGTACTGACTGTTAATTGATTTCCTTACCTTATTTGTACAAACCTTGTACTTCAAAACCCTATCCTTAAATAACCTTTTTATGTACGTTCCTTTAATTGCATGTTGCGCACAACATATTTATTCAATTTCTTTCCTTAATTGGTTTTCACCCGTTTGAATCTGAATCCCTTAATTAAAGGGAGTCTTGTGTAATTCATTGACAATAAGTTCTTCAACTATTTTCTTACCATATTTTTACCTGATTTTTACACTATAAAAGGCACGACCCTCTTTCACAAATATATGATTAACAATCGTTCACTACATACTTCACAATCCGTCTGAACTATTACTTACACATAATAGTACTATCTCTTCTTGTTTGCACAGTGGCTTTTATAAGACTACTGCATTTTCTCTATTTGTTTCTTTGAAACCGGAATGTCCTAATTTAAGCTTCAACATCATCACAATGTGTTTATTTACAACTTTTGTATCCATGTTTATTTTACTGCTTACTACAGACTTAAATGTTTAGATTAGCATGTTGATCTTTTTCTGTTTATGTCTACTATGAATCATTTCTCCCCACCCCCTTATGTGTTTTGAATTTCAGTTTAAAACATGGCAATATGTAAGTTATTGTCTATGGATTGAAATTGATCCCTAAAGGATCCTAACATCTAAACAAATGTGTTCTAACGGGCATATAGGTATGCCAACATTTCTCATTATTGAGTATGCCCACCAACCTATCTTTGTCCCTTTTCAACTTCCCCCATTCCCTATACCCCTATGTGTATTAATTGAACTGTTTCCCCTTCCCTTCCCCTTTTACAATCTTGCACTTGCACTCTCTCTTAGTCTCTAATTTGTTTCCCCTCATGTGATCCTTGCGTTGGGACCTTGAGTTCTCTCTGAACTTGGACACCTAAGGCCTAGCCTTTCCACACTGCACTATGTCTTAATCTGGTAATGCATTTGGGTGTAAGCACTGCCCAGAGTTCATGTGAGGCTCTTAGGGAACTCTAACACATCCCAAATGAGAGAATGGCTTTGAAATATGATCTATTGAAGTTGGGTTACTTCATACTTCAGACAGGAAGTCTGAATTAGGCTCTACTTGGTTGTAGTTTTAAGTTCTGATGTATTTCTTTACTTTGTTTCCTTTTTCTGGGCTGCAATAACTTTGTAATATAACTCTTGGGAACAACTTGTGAAAAAGAGAAGGGTAACCATGTATGAAAAGGGTAGATAACATATATATAGGACTTTCTGATTTCTGCACTCTCATATGTAGATAACCTGCCTATAGGAATTTGTGATTTCTGCACTTTCATATAGATACCATGTTTATAGGATTTTTCACTTTCATATAGATACCATATCTATAGGAATCCTGCACTCTTTCGAATATGTACCATGTCTATAGGAATCTTGCACTCTTTCATATAGATACGATGTCTGTAGGAATCATAATGTTGCACATGCATATAGAAAATATACGAATAGGTCTTTCTGAACCCTGCATATCCATCTTTCATTAGGCAAACATGTTTATAGGTCTTTAATATTCAACTGCAAATAGATATCATTTTTGTGTAAAATACTGAAGTTTGTAGGATTTCTGCATCTCTTCTATGTAAAAGTGTTCTAAAGTTGACAAACGCATAGAAAGCATGCCTATAGGAGCTTTAGCCAAATCTAAATTGCCTCACTCGAATATAAGTCTCAAACCAGTAACAATAATGCATTACTAGTCAGAGAATTCATGATCTTTTGCTAAGACTTGCCTTTCTTTAATAAATTGACGAATTCTCTTAAATAAGTGTGCGTTTAGTTTATTTCGTTATTTCTGAGATCAATAGACATCATGCCTATAGGATCCTCGTCCAACACCTAGGCAAACTATAGGGTAAATCTTATGAAGTGAATCAGTTTCTATTAGTTACACCCAGCAGGCAAGCTTGATTCGGGCTTCTTATCTGAACTATGTAATAAATTAGTCTGTCTCAAATCTTTAGGTTTTAATTAGACCTTTAACAATACGTGCAAGACATGCTAAACTATGTGCTTCTTTGGTTTAAAGGTGGTCTATTTGAGCCCCTTTTATTTGTTTGTATGCTTCCCCCAAAATTGCTATATGTGTTTTGTTTGTCGCCTTAGTATTTTACCTTTTGAACCCACTAATAAGCCCAACATCTCCTCCCTTTAGGATTAGTAGTCCCAACTACCTCCAGGTCTGATAGGATTGAGGTGGGTAATAGCATGCAATAAGTAAACGAGGCCATTTTGCACTTTAATACCTTAACAGGGTGGGAAATGGTAGATATGGATACGATGACCACGTGATAACATCATGTGTAGCCCATCACTGAGGAGTGATTAACGGATGTTGTGTGGGTGATCCATATTATTATTAAACTTAGGACCCCCCCTTCTGTCACACCTCCTTTTTACGCACCCGCGGGAGCGCGTGGGAGTTTTTCCAATTAAAGGACAATCGAAACGGAATTTATTTATTTACTTCAGAGTCGCCACTTGGGAGATTTATGGTGTCCCAAGTCACCGGTTGAATCCCGAGTCAAGGACAAGAACGACTCTGTTTAACAGTTTGCGAATTAGAAATCCGGATAAGGAATTCTGTTAACCCGGGAGAAGGTGTTAGGCATTCCCGAGTTCCGTGGTTTTGGCACGGTCGCTCAACTGCAATTTTTGTCTCTATCTGATTTCTTTATATATTTTATTTGTGTGCTCTTATATTCCGCTTTAATTCTTAGAAGAATTGCGACGTCACAAAAACACATTTCGAGCCGCACCGCAACCAGTACGCCCGCGACTTTAATGTATTTCAGTTTCGCTGAGAGTAAGATTTGGGTCACATGAATGCACACCCGTATTTAGGAAAGTAATTTTATTTCAAATCGTGCCTAGAAAGTCTATCGTCTGTTTAACTTTGGGAAAAGACCGTGAAATTCACTAAACATTCCTTCCAAGTCTAAGTTCTCATGACAATTATTTGAGGGCCCCGCAATTATATATTTTGTGCAGCGAGGCTCGTCTCATTTTTAAAGGACAATCTTAAAGTGACTACATTTTTCTATTAAGTTCGTTTCTAAGATAAACGAGAAAAAGTCCTAATTTATTACATGTTTATGAGTCAATAAATACTCCAATAATAATAGTATGTATAAATACTGAGAAGTGTGAATAACGAAATAACACTCCCAAAAGATATGGGGTCACGAGTCTAGAGCCTCTAAACAAAACTGAATAGTCATAGAAATACCGAATGAAATACTCAAGTCTGAAACATATAGTAATAACTGAATGGAAAAAGAAGCTAGGTTCTGCGAACACCGGCAGCTACCTCAACAACTCGAAATAACTTTGA